>OV651829.1:1813438-1913438 GCA_927349885.1 Psylliodes chrysocephalus | reverse complement strand
TTTATTCCCTAATGACTTCGTTATCTGTGTTTAATGGTTTTAAAACCACCGGTTTTAAAAACGTGTTATTTCCTTTCTTGGCAATTTCGTTGATCGTTACATTCATTTAGTTAGACAGACAAAAAAGTCCGTCCATGTGTGGATCAGCTAAAGAGTCAAAACCACTAAATCAGTTGAAATCAGTTTTAACTCTGCAATAGAGAGTAAAATTTTGTAAGATGATACCCTAATATTTGGAGGCGATGACAAATGAATGTGTTTCAAGTAAATAAACGACAGACGGGTTACAGATTGAATATTGTCAGCACAGGCACAAAGACAGTTGAAAACTAACTTTCGACGAAGTTAGATTTGTATCGCTTTAACTATTTACGATAATTATTTTTATTTTTTGTATAAGTGCTCTTTTCTGATATACGAGTAGGTGTTCATGTTTGTGCCTAACAATTTGGTAGTGATAGTGCATATTCGAGAAGTTATATTTATTGTGTAGTATATTAGGTAGGTACTTTAAAAGTTTATTAAATAGTAAAATATTGGTGTCTTTATAAATTTAATAAAAACAATTTAATAGTAGAATTATACTGTTACAACAGTAATGGATTCAGAGGCGGGTCCAAGTGAAACCCAATTATGTCGACGAAAGCTCTTATCAAAGGATGAAAAGAACATTACATGGAAAGTGTATGATGGGCTGAAACAGACACTTCCTACAAATGAAGCTGTATACCTAACCGTTGTTCATTTAGTTTGTTAGTTCTTGGCAACAATATTTATGATGTTACTAAAAGCGATTATTTGTAATAAAAATCAGGTCAAAAGCTTTATGTATAAATTTTCAAAATACGGCGATAAAAAGTGTATTATTTCAAAAATATCATTTTTTGTGTTTTAGTTTTTGTTATAAAACTATCTGATCTACTAAAAAAAATCGTAAATGTCATTTCATGTGTTACCTATGGTTACTACATAAAACTATGTGGTCTGATTTTTTTTAAGAAATAACTGTTTTTTGCTATAATATTGGCAATCTGTTCCAGCTCCAAATGTGCCTTGGCAAGGATAACGAAGGATAACTATATTGTAAATGTAATGAATTAATGGTACCAACACCAACAGGGAAGAGAATACGAGGTAGACCATGATCAGTGTGGAGACAGGAAATATTTAATCTCTGCAATATACCCAAACAACTGAAAGCTGAATTCCTGGTCGCAAACCTCGACCGAAAATAGAACAGTTTTATCCAGTCACTCAAATTTATAAGGTTTAATCAAATCCACCAAGTGGTTTTTTTAAGGGAATAAAATCAAACACCTTTTTAGGTAAATTAGGAAACTCATATTGAATTGAAAAATACGCCAATACTTTTTGAGTGACAAACCTCGCATGGCTCGTCTGGACCACGTACTTATAATAATAATATGGTCCAGACGCATAATTTTTAAAGAAACAATAACATGTTCTCAATAAATTCTCACCTCTTGTGGTATTACATTTGAGAATACACAGACGTGAGCACCGTTTTCAAATTCAGGTAACGATATTTCAAATAGATTCGAAGATTGTGGAGGCTTAAGTGATAAAAAATAGTGCAGAAATGTTTTCTAAATTACTTACCGTTTCCAACATTTTCTCATTATAATCGCTTAAAGCATTGTCAGTAGGAACAAACAATGAAAAATTTCCAGCAGTGAATTTTTCATCCAACCCTGACGTTTTGATTAGATTTCTAAATTCGTTGGTCTTAATATCCTCAAGAGTAGCTAGAAGTGGCTTTAGATCTGCCTTCTTGTCACAACTATCACCGTTGGTACGGCTGTATCCGTAGCAGCATTTATAACGGACCGTGAACGTTTTGAATACTCCATGGTTGTTTATTCTGAAAATCAAAGTATTCATAAGGTCTTAACTGACTTTGACTTAATTATTTGTTTATATTAAATAATGTTTGTCATCAAACAGAAATTAAAGTTAAACAATATCCGCTGATCACGACGACGCCTAATAGTGCTTCATCTGACTGCAAAAAGTGGCTCGAGGTGTTTTTATTGCTTGCTATTTGAACAGGGGTAGGTACAGGGGGAGGAGATTAAAATTCTATTTACTCATTGTACATTTTTTAGTTTTTAAGATTTAATATAATAAATATTGTTAAAAATGATCGATTTTTACGAATAATCGAAAAATAATAGCAAGATATTTATCTATATTTACAAATAAATCGTAAATTTTATTAAAACTATCTAAAATCAATTTAAATTAAGTATACGCATTAAAAAAGTTAGTTTCCTCCTTAGTGCAGGTGTAGAATATTGATTTGCCATGCGAAGGGCCGGAGTTCAAATCCAAGATTAAGGAAAATCCTGACTTATTTTTAAAATAGTCTTTTTATCTTAATATAATAACCTATAAATTCATTTTTAAAATTTTGTAGATTTTCGTTATGGGTCGTAGAATAAATATACTGTACAACTCGAGTAGATTGTCACACTCAGACGATTAAGCACTCCGACTGTGCGATATGGCCATTATATCAACTCTTGTTACACACACTATTTTAAATGGGACTTCCGATATTTTAGATATATTAAAAAAGAGAATCCATTTAAATACAAATCCAGTCCCTAATTAATAATAATTCAAATTTTTCTCAAACAGTTTATAAGAAAATTATACAAAATGATGATGTTTCTAGTTTTAGCGAAGAACATTCTCGAACCTTCACCATAGTTTTAAATTTGCATATCAATATTGGTGGAGGAACAACGCAATCAGTTGTAGATAGACAGTGGTGAATATAAATAGTGAACTGTTTAAAGACATTCGAAATATATATATAAATTAGAATAGTATTATTTTAAATAAATAAGTGTTTAAATAAATTATTAATAAATAAACTGTTGTTTAAATTAAACAAACATTACATTATTATTTATCGATCATAGTTTAGTTAATAGTTGTAGTTTGAAAATATTATGATACTAAATACCAAATAAAAACAAATTTAAAAAAAGTTTATCAAAATATATCATATTTTAACATTTTACACCTTAAGTTTGTCATTTTTAAAGCAAGCTAATACGGTTTCTTTCATAAATTGCTCCTAAAAAAGATAAACGAAAATTTAGCATGATTTTCAAAGAAAGTTGTTGCCCACAACACAGTTTTTATTAGTTTGAAAGAAAATCTTTTTATTTTCTATAAAATCGATTAATCGGTCATTATATTATTTTTTTAATCGATTAATCAAAATCGAATACACCAAATAAAAAAAAATAATTACAGGTGTGTTCTTTTATTCAACAATTGTTTCATCTATGATTGATGTTATGACAGGGGGGGATATCGCGCATGGTGTCATGGCGGCTCTGACGTCATGCGTAGAGTTAGTAGAGTTGGCGCGAAATAAATATCATATAACAGACGCATGTTGCAGTAGTTTGGGAGTCGTTTATAGTAATTTATAAGGTATTAAACAGATATTTGTATTATATTATGTTGTAAACTTTGTTCTCTCTAAGTGCTTTTAGTGAAAAACTTTGAAAAATTGCGGTACGGATGTAACAGTAACAATTAAAGCAAGGGATTCAAGAAAAATATTATGGTTTTTCGCTTTCTTCGACAGTAAGAGCTCAGTCAGAAGTGAGGAGTGGCCCAAGGGCGGCTACAGCGGAGGCTTAGAGGAGCATGCCGTTACCTAGATTAAAATTCTTAAAATCCATGAGCCTTTTATTAAAAAAAATATGCTAAATAGGCAATTCTACCCTCCTTCCCAAGAAAATTCGACATGGAACAGCCCTTGCAGTGGCTCGTAACCCTGCAAATAAATTTTCATATTTATTCCAAGCACTTTCAACCTTCCAATTATAAGAGGAACCTCCAATCAGAACTTCACATTGGTTCAATCGCAACTTGGGACTTCTAAACTGGAGACTTTACCCTTTGAAGGCTAAAAATTTCGCAATATAAGCAAAAGTGAAATTGTAAATGAGGCAAAAAAAAGAAAATTTCGACTTGTACTTGATGAGTGAATTAAAAAAATTGTCAGCGACTTTGTCCAGGAAAATTGCAATGACATTTTATTTTAATTTTGTATATGCACCCACAATATGTTATGTAGATGTTATTTGTATTTCGTACATTTTTTTATGCTTTGCATTATATTATATGAATGTCTGCATTATATTATATGAAAACACATATTTTTTAAATTTATTTTTATTCAATTGGGTAATTTAATGCAGGTAAATGAGTAATCAGATAAAAATTTCCGGCATATCCAGATGCAAAATTGTTACCAGGATCCCCAGTTTCAAGTTGCGAAGATACCCTTTTCATTATCCTGGTTATAAAAACTAGTCTTTAGAAGTCGAATTTGTATAACCATAATGAATCATTAAAAAAGAAAACGGAAAAAAACTGTTCAAATAAATACTTCTCTTGTGTATGTATTTGCATTTATGTTCCTTCATAGTTCTTTCCTTAACTATCCTATAATAATATCCATAGATATTTCATGTAATTTCTAAAATAGTATCCTTAATATTCATTATCTTTCTGTAAGTAGAATATATTTTCCTCACACTTCGTCAGTATTTTTAAATTCGCGCCTATATAAACTCTACGCGTGACGTTATGCGCGTAGCCGTCCTATTTTTGACACTTTTGATATCCTACCTTTTATTTTTTATACCATGATGTTATGACGTCACTGATTAATTTCTGGTGGAAGGTATTTGCGCTGAAAATAAGAACGAACGACACTTCTCAAATGAAAAATTTGACGTTTGACTTCGCTTTAAAAATTAAACCACTTTTAAATTAACTGTAATTTAGCTCTTCTGCAGCCGTTTTATATTTAAACTCTTATTATTGTAGGATAACTTTTATATAAACATGTTCAAACAAATTGGTTAATTATATCCTTCATTCATCGTCTTTCATCGATAAATTTACGAACGCTTTGCTGCAAGCGCTGGTTACAGCGCCGAATAAAGAAACACGTCTAATTATCTTTGAAAAATAAAAAATATCCTATTAATTTTCTCTCTGATGGGCATCGTAAATAAATCTCTAACGTCAGGTAAATAGGGATGGTCTAAGATCTGAAGTAAAGTCGACCTTCAGCCATCTGTTTAACAGATGAAAGTTTCTTTTTTATTAAATAAAATATGTTTATAAATATACCGCAAATACCGAAAATATGGTCACAGTTTATAGCTAAAGAATCCGTTCGCTCACTCTGCCTCGGCACTTTTGATCTCAATGTTCCAGTTTGTACATTGCGCAACTCGGATTTGTATCCCTGGTGCATAAAGAATCAGATCATAATAGCCCAAGAGCCCAAAGACATTTTTTACCGTCATCTGATAACGAAATGAAATATACCCCAAAAGCATGTAAAAACATTGTACTTTACCAAATAGTACCTGTGCCAATCCCAGTCCTGCTCAAAGCGGTTAAAAAAAATATTTTATATAAAAAAAATTACATAAGGCATGACAGCTTTAATTTTGTTTGCCCTTAAAGTTTTCCAGAAAATAACATTCAAATATATCTTGATATATATATTGTTAAAGAGAAACATTTTCTTCCTACTAACATCGCACAAAAACATATATCCACGATTAGTAGGTAAAACTTATTAAAAATATGAATCAATTTTTGCTGATTTAAAAATTTATTTGTTTGCCTATTGTCTATTGTTGTGATTCATTTTTACAGGTTGCCATAGAAACGACAAACCTTTCACACATACCACATACTTCGATTTTTTCTTACACACATACACATGATTTAGAAGGTAGCACAATAAAAGGTAGGTAAAAATATTATTAATTCAGCTAGGTTCACAATGACTTAGGATTGTAATTTTCGGGGAAAACACAGTTGTCACTGTCATGTCTTATGTAATTTTTTGAATATAAAATAATGTTTTCAACCACTTTACGCATGATAGGGATTGGCACAGGAGCAATTTGGTAAAGTACAATGTTGTTACATGCCTTTGGAGTATATTTCATTTAGTTATCAGATGACGGTCGAAATTTGCAGTGACAACCGCCTATATTCAAACAGTAGTCTTCTGCGCATCCTAAATTTGTATCTCTGGAGTGGATGTTATTTTGGAACATCCAATTGTACCGAGTGAGCTAAGTGATTCTCTAGCCATAAACTGTGATACGGTCATGACTATTAATTTTCTTAAAGTAAAAAAAAACGATACCCTATAAAGTATTCCCCAGATGCTTCGAGTGTGCCCAAACTTTAATTAGCTCACCGCAGGACGGATATTAATCCGATTTCTCTAAAATGCACCTAATTAGAGATATTTTTGAGGAAAAGTGCAAATTTCGAATTTTGAAGATAACTCAAAAACAGATAAAGAGAAAAACAACAAATTTTAAAATTAAGCATTAGCTTATTGAAAATTATTACATTTAATTTACTGAAATTAGATCCAATTTAGTTAAATTTGATATAACTAATGATTAAAAAATTTTTGGGTTCACTTGCAACAAAATAGATTGAATTATTTTAGCTTTTTTAATATACGTAAATAATTTTGTAAACAAAACGAGAATAATGAAATAAGCATATGACAACAGCGGATATTATACCCTCCTGTGTCCCTTAAAATATGTCTTATTCAGGATAGCACGATATTTGTTAGAAGTTACATCTCCTGTTACCTCTGGTTCCTACCAAAGCGATTGGTATGACCCGTTATTCAAGGGACGCTTGGTTTTGGCGCGATCTTGCATCTACAGCAGTGTTGCCGTGCGGAGAATAATATTCGGATTTGCGGATAATTTGAAGCTTGGATAAAAAGTTAATAATTTTATACGTCCACCATTATAACTTCAACCCATTATTCTAAAATTTAAAAAGCTAATTAGCCTGAATTAAGCGAAACTTTCCGATTTCGATTATGTACATATCTCATGGGTTTGTGCCACTGAGTTATCCTAACTCTGTGGTTTGTGCCAACAATAGTCAGAAACCGTCATTGATCGTCAGGAATCTGCGCGCTAGAAAGTTTGAAACATCAAACTACTGCGCAGAATTCTGACAGTCGATGTTTTTGATTGCTGTTGAAATAAACCTAAATATTCTTAAAAACTTGTTTATTACTTTGTGTTGGCGGGTGATAAGCTAAAACAAAACTTAATTTTTTTTAAATACCCTATAAAAAAACTGTTAGTAAAAATCGGATATTTTCAGATTTTCTGAAGATAATTTGAACTGATTTTAAGGATAATTCGTCCATCCTGCCGCGGCAACACAGCTTTACAGTCAGAAGATCCTTCTCTCTCAACGGCACAAGTCCTGTCTCCTGTCTTGACGTTGTTAAAAATAGGTGTAGGAATAAACTACACCAACACACCTTTCGTTTAGCCCGGTGTAAAATCCACTACACGTTCCTGTCGGCGATGTAGTGTCCCACTGATGGATATTTTTCCCACCAGCTATTTAACAGAAGTGAATTACACTCTACATGTGCATCAGGAATAGGAAGGAAGTAAACTAAATAAATAGAGGTGGTGTAACTGGTGTAATTTACACTGGTGGCCACTGCACCAACAGTGAACGAAAGAACCTAATGTTTGATCCTCAGTTCATAGACAACACGGTGGCCTCATCACGGTTGCTAAGGACGCAGTGACGTCACGGAATAAAAAAAAGTAACAAGAAAGTATTTTACTTGATGTCGTACATTAGTTTTTAAAAAGTCTAAAATTTTATTGTTATTTAGTGATGTTTATATTTTTATTTTTGAACTTTGTTTTTTATAATATCGGTAGTTTGACTTTTTTAAAAACAAGCTACAAAACAGCAAGGAAAAATCATGTAATGATTTCCATCAAATTTCAAATAGTCCAGTAACTGAAGGGACCAACCTGTCATTAAGTCGGTCCAGATTTCCGTTGTGGCTCAACTCTTAGGTCTCGGTGGTCGCTTCCAAGGTCAAAAACT
This sequence comes from Psylliodes chrysocephalus, assembly GCA_927349885.1. Classification (NCBI taxonomy): domain Eukaryota; kingdom Metazoa; phylum Arthropoda; class Insecta; order Coleoptera; family Chrysomelidae; genus Psylliodes; species Psylliodes chrysocephalus. The sequence continues at coordinate 1,905,458 of OV651829.1, read as the reverse complement.
TTTACCAACTCTGCTGCGTCGGAAAGGGCCCAAAATGGACCCTAAAACTGGTTTCCTGCCAATATCTTCCACAATATGCAAATTAGAGAATTCTTGTTTAGATAAAAAAGGAAGATCTTATCATTATCTACAAAAATGGTCCCAATCATTTTTGTCGGGAATTCAACAGGTTTCGAGATAACCGCAATCAAACGTCCCCTCGTTCAGCCCCTGCTTTATTTCTATAGCAATGCTGATTAGCTTGTAAACGGGTGGACAAATTATTTCAGAACTCGGTCAAAAATTGGTATTTTTTGATGATTCAAAGTTCGTTACAATGGGAAAACCCGTAGGTATCGATCCATGTGCCTTGAAGCCCGTTATTTTCTGTCAAGAACATTGAAAAAGGGGTCAAAGTTGCGTTTTTCCACTATTTTGGACCACTTTATAGTAATTCATTCATATTTTTTTCTTTTAATAGTTTTTTATCACATTTTTGTTTTAAATGTGATCTTGAATAATCTCAGCAATTTTTTTCCAGTATCTTCCTGGCGTTTTAAAACAAAATTTATTTGTTTATTTGCATTTTTCATATGTTTTCGGAGGTCTAGAAATCTTTGAAACAAGCAGTAATTAAAAACTCATATTTCATTATATTGTGATTCAATGCACACCATTTTAAAGCTTAGAGTGTCTACTTTTCGAATGTATTTTTTTTAATAAAGTTGCTCTATTTTCCAGAAATCGGGAAAATTTATCACACCGGGGAAAACCGCACTTTTTTTTTTAAATACTTCTTGTTCCCCGTTGTTCATTTTTTAAACATTAATACCCAGACCGAAGTGAAGCTGATATTCTCACCTTTCCATTTCTATCAATTGATTTCCGTATGTGAGTTTGTAACTGTTTGTTAGAATTATCTCCCCCATTTTTACGCTTTCCGCCTGATATCCATGATATTCCATCATAACCTAACCACGTGTACCCACGCGCCACGCACTCACCTTAATCGTCTGCTTTTGTTGGTAAACAATATCTGTTGTTTTTGGAGTCGTTATTGTCGGTATTATTGATAGTATTTTAAAAAAATATTGATTGTATTTTATCATTATCAATTAAGTTGTTAAAAAAAAGAAGTTTTTAAAGTGAAAAATTCGATGTCATTCTTGAATTTTCAAGAATTTGTTTTTCGTTTGTGGGGAACAGAAAAGGTTTGGTTGATTTAAAATAAAGTCTATAAATTTGTTGTAGTTCTTATTACATTTCAATAATATATTTTTGTAAAGCTCTTGTTGCAGCAATGGAAGCAGAGTCCGTTCCAAAATGTTTCCTTTGTGCCCAGGAAGTTGTGGATGACGTTGCAAATGTATGCCGCTGGCGCCATCTACAATTGGTCTCCAAGGTCCAAAACAGGAAAATCAATGTATTCCCAACTCCCTCGAGCGGAAATTCAGTGAGAAATTAACATTTCTATTCAGTGCAAAAATTCGGGCTTTTTCGAAGGCCGTTTTTGCAAAAAATATTCGTCTTGCAAAAAAAATGGTAGGGACCATTTTTGTAGATATTGATACGATCTTCATTTTTTATCTAAACAAAAATTGTCTAATTTGTATATTTTGGCAGATATTAGCGGGAAACCATTTTTTCGGACCTAGGGGCCATTCTGAGGCCTTTTCGACCCAGCAAAGTTTTCGCCCTTGAAAGAAACCGTCAAGACCTAAGAATTGAGCCACAAAGGAAATCTGGACTGACTTAATGACAGCTTTGCATATTTTCAGGTCTTCAGTTACTGGACTAAAATTAATTACTTTTTATTTGAATTATAAAGAGAAATATTATTGTGTGAATGATTTATTTTAAACATTTTGGATTAGGGTAGGGCCTCCGAACTGAATTCCGATCACACTTTGTTTCTATCCCGAAATATTTTGAAATTTTGGCAAGCCTGTAGTTAGCCGTAGTGTTGCTATTGTCTGCTAAAAGTTTCAAACAATTTTTAATTTTTACAGACAAAAATCGTTAGAAGTAATAAAGGGACCGAGCCTAAACTGAAATTAAAGGCTTATGGTAAGATTTTCGAGTATTATTCTGAAAATATAATTAATTATTATTAAATCAATTGCACTTTGTCCACCCTATATTTAAAAGCACACGAGATGGTTTCTTACAAGCATTAAACATAACAAAAAGCAAGAAAATTTAAAGGGCTTTACTAAAAGAACCTACATTATTGAAAAAAAGGGTTTTATACAGGAACTTTTTAGTTAAAAGTAGTTACAAATAATTTTATGAAAGAAAACAAGGACCCATTGGACTTCAGAAGAAACAAAATGTATATCAGAAATAAAAAATATATTTTGTCAGTTTCTACTAGTTTCTAGGATGTATGAACAGTATAATTTACTTAAAAAAAAGCCAAAAAAACAACAACAACAACCCAGTTTTATTATAATAATCTATAAATATAGGTACCAAATTAGAGAAAAACAGTTTTAACTAATACATAAAATACACACAGGAGATATTACATATCATACTTAAATAAATCATCCAAGCCATATCTCAGATTTATTTTAGCAGCGCACTTTTGTAGAATTGAAATCTCCACCAAGAGATACTTTAAAGTATTTCTGAGGTAAAGATTGCACATTTTTCTCAAATATCTTCTCGTGAATGCTTTACAAACTTCTTCTCTAAAAGGCCCTTGTTTTCTTCTTTAAAATGATTTGTAACTGTGTACTTTTAAAAACTTTCTGTAGCAAACCATTTTTCAAAAATGTATGTTCTTTTAGCAAAGCACTTTGACTTTTTGCTCTAGGTTGTTTTTAATGCTTGTAAGGAACCATCTCATCTTCTTTTAAATGTAGGGTGGACAAAGCTACAATTAATTTAAAAATAGAGAATGATATTTGCAGAATAATTACACTAAAATCTTACCATTAGTCTTTAATTTCAGTTTAGACTCAGTTCATTTATTTATTTATTTTAACGATTTTTGTGTGTAAACAGTAAACATTGTTTGTCAGCAGCAAAACTACGGCTCGTTCCAGGCTTGCTAAAATTTCAAAATATTTCTGGTTATAAACAAAGTGTGATCCGAATTTAGCAAGGAGGCCGTACCCTAATCCAAAATGTTTAAAATAAACCATTAACACAATAATATTTCTCTTTATAATTCAAATAAAAGTAATTAATTTGAAATTTGATGGAAATCATTACATGATTTTTCCTTGCTGTTTTGTAGCTTGTCTTTCAAAAAGTCAAACTACCGATATTATAAAAATTCTAACACCAGAACAAAGTTCAAAAATAAAAATATAAACATCACTAAATATTAATAAAATATTAGATTTTTTTAAAAAACTAATTTACAACTCGATTTTTTATTTAGTGACGTCACATCCTTCCTTAGTAATGGACGAAGAGACCACCGTGATGTCTACGAACCGTGTGTTTAGTCAACCAGGGCGTCAGTCCCCATGTAAAATTTAGTTAAATAATTTGAAAGAAACCGAAATGTTGGCAAAGTTAGATTAATTTTACCACGATAGTGTATAGTGTATATTCGTTTGTAGATGTAACACTTCGAAGAATTTCGATTAAATAGTGTTAATTGTAGCACCTTTCAAGCAAGCAGTTCACTACAGTCTTGAAAATAAGTTAAATGTATGTACAAGTACAGGGAATTACTAAACCCCGTACATTCAACCATTACCGTTCTTAGTAACTTTTATGACAAATCAGTTATTATTATTACTTTTAGCCAACTGAAAACATCAATTTAGTTACGTGGGATACGAGTATTATTGAACACTGTGTACCTATTTTCTCTTTCTTCACAATTTCCTCAACAAAGAAAATTTTACAATTAAATATATTACTATTGTTAAGAGTAAGATTATAGGCCCTTTTTACTGACCCTAAAGTCCACTCTTAGCGGTAACCACGAGTTATATAGAGGGGCCCAATTTATATTTAAATTGGCCTCTAGATAACACACGGCTAGGGGTTTAAGTTCAGACGGGATGGGCCTAAGGAACCCTAACTTCCAGACGATGATTTAGAGGGAAAAGGTTTTGCCCTACAGGGACTATTTCCTTTGGCAGTATCTCTCCCTCTCAAAGATCTGACTCAGCCAATACCCCCGCCTTTGAATGATCGTGAGTTTTCATAAACCAAAAAAATTGAAACAACAAGCGTAAAACAAATAACAATGATTTATTTAACAAATATAGAAGCAACTAGTATTGCTTCAGCAATTCAGTAATCTTTGCTGACTACACAAAACTAAATATTACCACTCAAACTATTTAATTACATGAACATTATATTTTAATTCGTTAGGCTGCAGGGCTGGCTGAGGCACGCGTTACTTTTCCCACTCTGTGGCTTTACAAAAAAACTAACCGCGATTTCGCATGACCCACCCTTGATTCTACTTTCCGACACACAAAAAAAAGGAATTCACTTAGTACGAATGATTACGACCGCCCGTCAACAAAAACCAAAAGGAACCCCCCGAAAATTAACTTGTAATTTTCCAAGAATGCTCTTGTTGATCTTTCTCGGCCCTGTACTATAATATTATGATTTAATAAAACCTTGTCCAACTACACGTTTTATTATTTTATTGAAAATCTATTTAGCGCGCATGCTCTTGGACAAAACTTTTCAAATCATAACATACCTATTCCCAGGGTGTTATATTTATTCGTAACAATATACCTATTTATATATAATTAATTATTACCTATAATACACAATATAAATAACAGATATTGAAGTACATTATTATGATATACAGGGTGATTCATAACTATTGGGACACAGGCCAAAATATGGTGATAGGACCAAAATATACCTTAACAAAAGAGCGTTAAAGTTGAATTTTTATTTTAGCTTTTTTCTGATAATGTCACTGTATATTTATGAATTGTTATCAAAATCGGCACAGAGGCATAGCTTTGGAGAAGGAAAATTATTTTATGTATTTTTCACATTTTGTTACAGGGGACGCACGTGAATAATTTTTAATGATGAAATAAAGTGGTAGGTTTTTTTGACGAAACTTTTTAGTGACTTTGATTAGAAAATATGACATAAACATCATATCTACGTAATATTGGTACTTTTGTTTAAAAACGATAATTTCCCCCTTTTTGAGAAAAACGCAATTAAATAGTTCAGAGACTCAGAAGGGGATTTCAAAAAATATTTTATGTATGAAAAGTATGCTTTGGACTGGCACATAATCGTATCTGGTAAATGTAATTTCTGGTCAGTGAACTGCTGCGAGATCATAGTCTATTGTTTAACTTTAACGTCCTGCATCTTATTCCACAGCAATATTTTATTAAGGTATATGTGGTCCTATCGCCATATTTAGGTCCACATAACCTGACCTTAGCCTATGTCCCAATAGTTCATCACCCTGTATATGATGAATGTAAAAATTAAATTTTATAATTATGAAATATTTTTTTTAATGCAATTAACTAAATTGGCAACATTTTTAAATGGTAATATCTAGCAAATAGATTTGTATTTGTCTCCAATTCTTAGATAAATAATTAATTAAATAAAAACTAATTTATAACAGTTGTAAAACATATCGCCTATATCTGGACCACTGGTGCTTGGGTACTTATCACTTATCAGATAATTTTTACTGTTTTTTACTGGAAATGTATGCCTATTTAATTTAATTAATTAAAGCTGTAACGCAGAAGAAATTAACATCGTTTCGAACAATAGTTTGAAGGCCTTTCCGGTCTACTAAACAGAAAAACGCTTAAACTGTTAAGGTAAGAAATGATTGTTCTTTTGTTACGGATAAAAGCAGGGAGGTGAGAGATTTAAAGGTGATTTTTAATTGGAATTCCAATTCGGCGTTTTAATAACATGAAGTTACTCATGGCCTCTAAACACTTCTTGAGCGTCTGTGGATGTGAAATGCTTGTTTTGTGTGGAATTATTTTGATTTGAAAGCCACAAACCCAAGAGTGAGGTACGCAATCTCAAACGTGTACAATTTGTGTTAATATATACCATATGTTTTCTCTTTAAGAGGGCGTCCCGCGGTTAGTTATGTAGACAGTTTTTTTTCGCTTTTCGTGTTTGTTTTAAAAAGTATCTTATATAAAAAAAAAAAGATTAAAACACAATTCTATAATTGCACTCCCATACATGGGAATTATATATTTTATATATATATTTTAGTAAACCCACCCAGACAGCACAAATAGGTCCATTGAACGTCCATTCCATATACAATTTTGGATGTTCTGGACTTCCGACATCCAATGGACGTCCAGTGAAGTATACAAATAGCACATTTTTGACCATTCAGAGGAAAACCAATTCTGAATTATATTTGGACGTTGAATACTGGACATTCAAAAAACGTCAATTCTTGGACTATATTCCATTCAACCCACACCCCTACTTTTTTTTTACACAAACGCAATTCACCACACACTATTTTATACTATTAATAATTTATATATTATTTTCGCAACCCGCTATACACAATTTCTTCTTTTTTTTTTAATTAAAAATCGCTCGACCTAAGCAGGGATCGAACTCACGACACGTCCATTATCGTTCTACGCTTTCAACCACTAGACGGTCTCGACCAGATAGAATAAGATTTCAAACTTTCGCTGAAAGAATGAAATGCAATAGATTTAATTTGTTAATTTTTATAAAAAAAAAGAAAGTGTGTATAGATAGGTATTATCTGGTAGGCTAAATAAAAAATGACCTAAGATGGACGTCCACTGGACGTCAAAATACTACTAAACTTAAAATTAAGTCCAAAAACAGACGTCCTTTTTGGTGTCGATATGCAGCTGTCAAATGAATAATCATAAACGGAGTACACTGGATGTCCGAATACGGATTTGGACGTTCTGACCCTTAAATGGATCTAAAGTAGACGTCCATTGGACTATGTGTGCTGTTTGGGGAAAGGCCTAATTTTTAATCCAAACCATCAATTGTTTATTACGTTTAAATTTTAAAGTGTAAAATATTTTGTGAAATAAAATAGGAACTCGCCGTTCTTAAAAAATCTAATTATCAATTTGTATACCAACTATAATGTACAATTGCTTTATATTTGAATAAACCATGCAGTAAAATAAAGAAATAAAGGCGCGAATGAAAACCTATTTGGTAAACAGCTGTTGCTAGAGTCAAATCGATTAAAAAGTTCGTACACTAACCGTTAGAGGTATGAGTAAGTCGGTATTGTCGGTGCTGCTTATTTGGAATCTATACCTACACACAACGTTCTATATTTTTGAGCAGGGGTATACTATAAAAATACATTTTAAAATATACCCGACATCAATATTTTTCTGAGGTATACTTTTATCTAGGAAACTAACTCGCTTTGAAATACTTTAATTTATATTCGTTTAACTGGCCATGCCGCGCCACACCATGCTACAAATAGAGAGTCATACAAGTAGGGACATTGTCTTTTATAATGTCATAAATAAAAATCGTTTATTACAAAGGGAAGTTTCGGTTTCGTGGCTGTATTTAAGTAAATGCAAAGCTTTTGCAGCATAAATACGATGAAAGTATTCAAAAACTATGGTTACTAATACGTTATACCCTTCCGACAACTGTTTATTGTTTCAAATAACGCCCTTGTTGACTTTTTTGATTTCTAAATCTATTTTGGTCTTACACTACGAAGCGTTTTATACCTCACACTTTTTATATTGAAAACGTTAAATGTTGACACACACGTGTACATTTATCGGATCAAGAGGCGCTTTAACGACGGAAATGATTTTCGAACTATCCAGTTAGTTTTCGTAAAACTGGAAAACGTTTGAAGAAAGTCGTCAATAACATTAGCGATACGCTAATGTTATTGACCATAAGTTCATGTGTTCATTTTATAAAACTATGATAAGATCAATCCTAGATTACGGCAGTCATCTTTACGGATCAGCAGCAGATGTTCACTTACAGAAAATAGAAATACAAAAAAACAAAATTCTTAGAATTTGTCTAGGATACCTGAAGTCAACTCCCATCAATATCATAGAAATTGAAGCAACGGAACCTCCTCTAGAATATAGGCGACAATTTATGAGCAATATATTTATGTCAAGGGCCATTTCCAAACAAGCACATTACATTTCTTCCATTCATAATCTTTCCATACTTGTACTCACTCATTCATTCTGGCAAGTTAAAAAGACTCCTTTATTTGTGGAAAGTTATACTTCACTATCTACATATTCAAACATAATATACACAAACAAAACCATCCCATATTACACAGAAGCTCTTAATATCTTATTTTCAAATAAAATATATACCAATAATATTAATCCTAACGATGATTTTAACAAAACAACCAATAAACTGTGGCCAGAATATTACCACATTTTTACAGATGGGTCTAAGATGAGTAACAACGTAGGTTGTGCTTATTATGATTCTAAAACAAAGCATCATCAAGAATATAATTTTCCTAAAGAAGCATCAATATACACGTTAGAACTATATGCAATCTTGCAAGCAATGAGGTATATACGGCATAATCCATTTTTAATAAATTTATCATCTTCACAGATAGTAAAAGTTCTGTAGACCGTCTATCAAATTTAAATACATCCTCACAGATCTCGCATCTAGAACTAGATATACTGAAAGAAAATTTTGAAATAACAAAGCAAAATAAAACATTAATTGTGGTTTGGATTAAAGGACATTCGGGAATAAAAGGCAACGAAATAGCAGACAACTTAGCTAAATCATCCCATTTGTCTGGAGATGTATTATCTGCAAACTTTATCCCATATTCAGACTTAAAATCATTATTTAAAGAAAAAATTATAACTGATTGGCTAACACGTTAACTGGTTTAAACTTTAAAAATTATCACAAACAAATTCCAAGATTAAAATGGTTCCATTCAGTAACCAACAGGCACTTTGTAATCACTATAAACAGAGCAAGATCAGATCATGCATTAACTCCATCCTATAAATACAAAATAGGCATTGCTGAAAATCCATACTGTTTATGTGGAGAATACGGAAATTTGGAACATACGTTATTGGAATGTCCACTAAACTGGGAGAGCCTAAATACATTTTATAATGAACTAACAAAAAATGGGCAAATTTTACCAATTAATTTTAATTGTATTAGATTTACTAACAATACTAGTATATTATTTTGTACTTACCAACACATCAAAAGATGTAATATAAAATTGTAAATAATACTAACGACAGTTTGTAAGCAACCTTGCGATTATCACAAAAATTGTACGTGCATTGAAAAAAAAAAAAAAAACAAAAAAAAATTAAATAAAAAAAAAATACAAAAAAAAATTAATTACAAAAAATATATAATATACAACAAAAAAAAAATAAAAATAAAAAAGAAAAATTTATATAAGCACACATACCAAATACTAACACTAGAGATACTAACAAATATTTGTGTATTTTTAGATTTGAAACAATATTGTGTATTCGTGGAACAGATACAAAAGTCTGGCTAATTGGTTCCTACCACAGCCATTTAACTAAACGTAACGTAACGTAACGTAACGTAACGTAACGTAACGTAACGTAACGTAACGTAACGTAACGTAACGTAACGTAACGTAACGTAACGTAACGTAACGTAACGTAACGTAACGTAACGTAACGTAACGTAACGTAACGTAACGTAACGTAACGTAACGTAACGTAACGTAACGTAACGTAACGTAACGTAACGTAACGTAACGTAAGTTAATTAAATTAAAAAATTACTCAAAATATTTGACAGCAAACAAATTAGGTAGAAATATTATTGTTTGACCATAATGTATTTCCAACTTATGAATAATTATTAAACAATTGATGATGCAGTATTATTAAAAATCTCAATCATTTTGATCTAAATGGATTAATACTATTTATTTTAAAATTAATTAAGTTTTGTAATCTTTAGCAGTTCTATTTATGTAAATAATTACTGCTCATGTCAACCGACGCTTTAATAAAAAAATAATTGTCTACTTTTTTTTAACAACACAATTACAATTATTCTGTTTTTTGCCAAAACTTATCTTTAATTTTTAATTTAATAAATTTGCAAAAAAACTGTTTCAATTTGAATTTCTAGATTTGACTCTGACTGTAACACACTCAATACCTTTAATTTTGTATTCAAATTACTCTGTAAACTCGCCATGTAAATAAACGCCTGTTGTGATCTACTTTAGTTTTTAAGAAAGTTGAAATGGTACCAACCGGTACTTATCATCTGAGTGATGATACCATCACCATCAATAAAATGACTAACGAAATATTTCTTGCATTGTTGATAAACTTTTACTGCTAATAATATATTAAAATATATCCGTAGAAAATTTCTGTAAAGTATTATCATCGGTAGAAATATAATAATGATGGAATTAGTTTCCAACTTAGGGGGTTATGATTGACAACCTGTGTTATTTTATAAACACACAGATATTACAACCTGTTCACAAATAACGTGTCTGTTAAAAATAACATTACTTGTCCATCATAACCCCGATAGATTAGGTATTGTAATAATTTATGGAATTTCTTGTCAATAATGTTTTTTATCCTCAAGTCAATACTGAAATTATTTATTTATTTCACTGAAAATTTGATAGCCGATCCAGAAAAATTTCCAGAAATTTCTGGAATTTTTTTTTACATTCGAGAAGTTCTTTCATGCACATGCAATATTACGACGCGACTCGTGTAATTAAAAATTTGCCATTTCAATTGTTAAAATTTTATTTAATGAAATACTAAACGACTTCAAATATGACTAATACGCATGACTGGCATGGTCAACTTTGGAAATTGGTTTTTAGTAGTTTTAATGCATGTCTGTCAAGTTTAGAAATTTTGAAATTTCTGTGTAAAATTTTCTCACCGAATACCACACGTGTCAAAATTATTGTTTGGAATTTTTTGCTCATTCCCGAATATTTTCAGAAAATTATCCCTCGTCTTCGACTCGACTCGTGAGTTCGAAAAAATTTCCAAAAATAATTTAGGCACTAGTGATATTATAAGTGAAAATTAATTTACAATTTTAAATATATTAATATCAATATTTTGTCAAATTTGAACCATGCTGGGGCTGGGAAGTTGCTTAAATTCAAATTTTTATTTAAAAATCAGGTTGTTGTATTTTTGAATGTGAAATGTGAATGTAAAAAAAGGTGTTAAAATAAACAGAGACAGACGCAAAGGCAGACGCAAAAATAGACCTTAGACATAGAGGTAGATGCAGAGGTTACGTTCAACTTTAAGGAAACACTAAATTTGGCCAATTTTACTTTTTTTATTTAAATACATAATATTATTTAACGTGATTTTCTAATTTCAAACAGATGCAACGACATTTTATGTAAAGAGAAGACAATAGTTCTTTTGTAGAATGTTTCATTAGCTTTTATTTTCTATGGAATAAAATGTTGAAATAAAATATTGTTATTCGAGCAAGGAATGGTACTCTTGTCTACGAGTATTATAATAGTAGTATGTGCGCAGGCGAATACTGCGTACATTATATTGAACATTATATTTTATCTACTGCTATTACATAAAAAATTAGTGAGAAAATAAGAAAATGCTGTTCTGTATAGTAACCTCAGAAAGTTATATTAAAGCTTCTTTCTTTGGAAATATTAATTAATATAGAGGATGTCACATAAGTCTCTAAAAATACAAATTTCTGAAATCGGTTATTTTAAAATTTAAACCTAATAAAAGTCATTCGGTCGCTAAGGGTGGGCGATTATCGAAATAAATTATCAATCATTGAAGATAATCGATTATTTTCGATCAATCGATTATTTTCAAACCATATTTTTTTTTTAAATTTCCTTTATAATTGATTACTCGATTATCTTTTAAACATTAAAATAATCGATTAATTAAAAACCGATTGACCTATAAATCGGTGTTTCCAATAAATAATAAACGAATTATCAAATATTTTAAATAATCTATTTTTTGTTTGTATTTCCTTTGAAATAGATTATTCGATAATCTTTGAAAAATCGAAAATAATCGCTTAATCGAAAATAATCAATTAATCGAAAATAATCGATTAATCGAAAATAATCGATTAATTAAGAAGCTGATTCTATGATAAATCGATTTTCCGAAAAAAAAAGAATTATCGATTATTTTCAAATAATTTATTTTTTTTGGTATTTTGTGTAAAATATATTGTTCGATTATCTTTAAAAATCGAAAATAATCGATTAATCAAAAAGCCGATTAACCGACAAATAGATAATTCTAAAAAAATCACCGAAATATCGATTTTCATTTTCCTTCATAATAAATTATTCAAATACCTTTGAAATATCGAAAATAATCGATTAATTAAAAAAGGCGATTAAACGGTAAATCAATTTTTCAATAAAACTATTTTCTTTTCGTATTTTCTTTAAAATCTATTATTCCATTACCTTTCAAAAAACGTAAGTATGCGATTAATCGAAAATAATCAATTAATTATAACGGATAATCGATTTTTGTAACCCCTTTCGATCGCTTGTTTTTATCCGAGCAAATTTAGAGATTCGCATTTTTTGATCCGTTATCTTTAAAACCGCAATCGATTGTATAATAAATAATAAATATTGCAAGAATTTATATTTTTTCGAGTTGTAACTTTAATATTTTTTTTGGTTATACTAGATTATATTGTGCGTTTTAATTTGTTTTAAAACTTAAGATTCAAATGTCACATCCGATTTGACCGCAAATGAGATGATCTTTGAAATTTTAAGTAGGTCATTCTGTATTTTATCTAACATTTTTATAAAAATTACTCATAAAAATAAAATTTCGTTAGCAACTGTGCTTCTTTTTATCTATCAAAATAGGCTAAAAACCACCTTTAGTAAATATTCCTCTAAAACTACTTTTTAAAAACAAAATTTCATTAGCAACAATGCCTATTTTCTTCTTATTTGCATTAAATGTTTAAAAATTTGTCCTTTAGTAAATTTATGTAAGTACTATGATATCTGTTTTCTGAAATAATAGATGCTTATGTTTATTGAAACCCCTTAATGCAGATCTGAAGTATGCAGCCCAAAGGACCATGGCGGCTTTATGTCAAAACGTTAATAAATATTTACCGCTGAAAACGAATATATTTCTATTTTTCCTAATATTGGCACTTATATTATTTGTATATACAATTTTTCATGATACATCATGGTATTTTCAACTTGAGATTGAATAACTAATTTTAAATTGCTAATAACACCAACAAATAATTCAAAAAGCGGCGGTCCATGATGATTCACTCACGCGGAGATGAGCGTAGAATAGAAATGTCGGAACAATTCGGGTGGCGTCGTGGAAACAATGATTTTTAATTGGTGGGTTACTTAAGGTTAGAATAGACAACATGCGCTATGTGCAATGTTACATCTCAGATCTCTTTAATCTAAGAACATGTGTAAGTGCAAAGTGGGATAGGTCCACTACTATTGTGAGTGCAATTTGTTAATTTTATAGGTTATCTTTCTAGTGTCATTTTGGTAATTAAATTTAATTTTTATTTGTGTTTGAACGATTTTTGAGTGTAAAAAACTTTATAGAGTGCGTAATGCCTAGAAGTATAATTCGTTCCTACGCTAGCAATACTCGTCTAAGTAAAAAATTTACTGGAATAACCATTTATGGGTTATTATAAAAATAATAAATATTGTTCAGGACAGTATTATGGTAAGTTTGTAAAAAATGTGTAAAAGTATGCTTTTAAAAATACAAAAATATCTCCATCAAATTCTGAGCTTACTTAGGTATATTGGAATAATCCTTTTTCATACGAAATAGTATTAATAGATTTCCGAAAAATTTTTAAAATCGAAAAGCGTGGTTACAATTTGTATATAGTCATAATCGGGAACATTACCAATTCAGCGACCAATAATGTTGTTTATGATCTTTGCTCGATTGAGAGACTTTCATTTGAACACAGTTTTGTAAAAACATATTAATATTTAGTGTGTATAAAAAATTGCGGGATTTTAGGAATATTACTACTCGGTTTAGAATTAAAAAGTTTTGAAGAGAATACCTATGTACATATACATATATAAATTCTTGCTGGTTATATCTATTCGAAAATATTCAATTAATTTTATTAGAAAAATCGATTAATTGATTATTATCTATTAATCGATTATTTTCTATTTAGTTTAGATTAATCTATTATTTTCGATTAATCGATTAATAAATTATTTTTGATTAATCGATTATTGTCGACTAAGCGATAATTTTTTATTAATCGATTATTTTAGAGTTTTCAAACATTTCAGAATGCTGGAGTCGCTTCTAAATAGATAAATATTTCTAACAAACCTAATAAAAATTGAAGAACACAATTTCCAAACGCTAAGGTTATGTAGGTTATGTAGGTTACCTTCTTCGGGCGAAATCAACTGATCGATAGCGTGCGGGAAATTATCTTTTGTTTTCACTTTAGGATAAACCAGATTTAATTTTTTGAGAGTCTGATATGAATCCATACATTCCGGTATCTATCAGTAGAATATGAAATATAATGACTTAAAAATTGTAACTTTCTATTTTTGTAAAAACAAACTCTGGAAACTTTGTACATATTAATGCATTTATAAATATGTATAATGTAGATTTTAAATAAACTTATTGAGTTTTCTCTTTTAATGTGAGAAGATTAAATGATGTTTATCGCCAAAGGAAAATGCAGGTTATAAAAACAAACAATTATTATTGTTAGACTTAAATTAATACAATATCTGTACAGGCAATTTATTTTTTCGAATTTAAATCTGATTTACTTAACCAGAAATATTACAAGTAAGAACGTGTAAATTCAGCCATAAGAAAATAAGTATCAAACCTGCGCGTTCACGTTGGCTCTATGACTATTAAGATTATCCGCAGATCAATAGAGGGGATCAATGTTAAAAAATAAATTACGAATAAAGCTTACGATGGAAGGAAGTACCTTGTTACTCTCCCTGTTGACTCCAATTATGATTAAGTGTGTTTTAAAAAGTTTTTACTTTGCATAATTTAGTTCGGACAGTTTAATCCAAACAATTGATCTAGAGTATTTTACCATCTTTGACACTCCATATTTATAATGAAAAAATCAAGTGTATGTGCAAACTGATTTTCTAGCAATTTTTCTTCGCTGTCCACTATACCTAATAGTACCTAATAGTGGACTTAATACAATAGCACAGCTTATACAATTATTGTATAAGCTGTGACAATAGTCTGTATTAACCTTTACTGTCCTTTACAATACATTCACCAACTTGTATTTTTTTCACTTGATTCTAAAGCTTACACCTAAGAGCTTAAAATAAAAATTTTAAATAATTTAGTAGGTACTTTCAAAGTTTGTATTCTATATTCTATTAAATAACGAGATATTTTTTCCAACTAGATTCAAAAATATGAGTACCTATTACAAAAAGTATCTAAGAGAAATTGTTGAAAATGTTTGTACCGTATGCAAAAAAGTAGTATCTACCATTCTTTTTTATACCATGGTATATATCTACATTGCGTGTATATCGCTTCTATAAACACAGTTACACAGATGTTTCTATTAGACCCCTGCACGGGCCGAATTTTTCAGGCTTGAATTCGAAAGTCAAGCATTACGGCCCGGCCCGGGTCCGCTATTAAAATAAATTGTTAGGCCCGGCCCGACTCGATCCTGATTTTGAATAGGCCAGCCAATACATAACGCCTACTAGATGATTTAATAAATAAAACGAATAAATTAATTAATTTAACTACTCTTAAAATATTGTTAGTTTTGGTTATTTAATATATAGAGGGTGCCACTAGTTATTAGTGGCTTAGCTTGGCCCGGCCCGGGCTCGCTATAAAAATCATTGGTCCGCCCTAACCCGAGAGTCGGGCCGGGCCGGGCCGCAGCCCGACCAAAACGGACTAGCCCGTGCAGGGCTCTAGTTTCTATACCATTTTATGCTTCTCAATATGTTATTATGTTATAGGTACCCTATTGATGGAAAAGAAATAACCGTATCTAATCGATACCTAGCTCCTTGTGGGACAGCTACTGGAATTGCATCCATTAAATCAGAGGTGTCTACTCAGACTACTTAACTTGTTATTATTTATACATCCTATTATATATTTGTCAAAGTTATGTTCATTGTCACGTTAATGTCATGCGCATTTCTAGTTTAATAAAGCCTAGTTTTTCAATGGTTCTTATTTCAATTTATTAAACTAGAAATTGAATATGGAGAAGTTCCTACGACCGGTTCGTTTCGAAATAGACTCAGACTGAAAATTAGCTCAACATGAATGGACCCACTGGAAACAGACTTTTGAAAACTTTCTCTCTTCGAGTACAGACAAACTGAATGAAGCTACAAAACTTCGAGTTTTCATTAATCACATTTCTTCTAATGTATACAGATTGATAAGTGAATGCAAGACTTATAATCAAGCAATTCAAATTTTAGATCAAATCTACATAAAACCTAAGAACATTATTTATGCAAGACATTGCCTATCCACTCGGAAACAATTAGTCGGAGAATCTGTGGATCAATATATGCTGGCATTAGAAAGCTTAGCAAAAGACTGTGATTTTAAAGCTGTATCTGCTGAGCAAAATAAAAACGATTGTTTAAGGGACGCCTTCATCGCGGGTCTCTCTTCGACTACTATAAGACAACGACTTTTAGAAAATACATCTTTGAATTTGGATTCTATATTTAGTCAAGCACGCGCAATAGAAACAGCAGTTTTAAACTCAGAGATTTTTTCAACTTTCAATCCTACAGTTAATGTTCTAGTTGAGAAAGATAATGAATCTTCTAACAACACTGCGGGAAGTAATGCAGAATTGGTAGCGGCTGTATCTCCTATGTCACGGTATGGTAATCGGAAATGCTATTTTTGTGGAGAACCATACCATCGAAGAGATCAGTGTCCAGCATCAAATTCTATTTTTCGAGCATGTCTCAAACGAGGACATTATGCAAAAGTATGTAAAAGCCGATCGATAAAAACAGTCGCAACAACTAATGAAACCCTTGGTACAATATCTCTGGTTAATTCTGTTTCTACAAAAAATCTAAATCAAGCTATTATTTTTATCAAAGTGAATGGAATGCCAGCGAAAGGACTAATAGATACTGGCAGTACTTCAAGTTTTATCAATTCCTCGTTTACTAATCGTTTTACACTAACAAAGGTTCTAGTAAAAGAGAACATAAATATGGCTTCGCTGGATCATTTTTGTAAAGTGGAAGAAAGTTGTTTTGTAACATTAGAACTAGAAAATAGTGATTATACATATGAGAATGTAAAACTTCTTGTTATGAAAAATCTTTGTACCGATATCATTTTGGGTCATGATTTTCTAAAACAACATTCATCTGTGGAAATGTCATTCTCTGGACCTAAAACTCCTTTAAAAATATGTAACCTCTTAAAAGCAGCAGTTCCTGAAGCATCCCTTTTCTTAAATTTATCACATGATTGTAAACCTATCTCTATTAAATCTAGAAGGTTTTCTGATGCAGATAAGCAGTTCATAGACACAGAAATACGGAAACTCCTAGCCGAATCTATTATTGAAGAAAGTAAATCACCATGGAGGGCACAAGTTTTAATAACAAGTAATGCCAACCATAAGAAGCGAATGGTAATAAATTATGCCCAAACAATAAATCGCTTCACTGAACTAGATGCGTATCCTATTCCAAATATTGAAGAGATTGTGTCTGAAGTATCAAAATATAAAGTATTTAGTACTATTGACTTGCAGAGCGCTTATCATCAAATTCCTATTCTTGAACATGAAAGACCCTATACTGCATTCGAGGCTTGTGGAAATTTGTATCAATTTTGCCGAATACCATTCGGTGTTACGAATGGCGTAGCTAGTTTCCAACGCGTCATTGACACTATCATTAGGAATGAAAATTTACAAGGTACTTATGCATATCTGGATGACATAACAATTTGCGGTAAAACTCAAGAAGAACATGATAAGAATTTGGAAAAATTTCTTAAAGTTGTCAACAAATACCAACTCACTTTAAATGAAACAAAATCAAAATTTTCAGAAAAATCTATAAAACTATTGGGTTACCAAATTCAAGATAATACTATCAAACCAGACCCAGAACGTTTACGGCCTTTAAATGATTTACCACTACCAGTTAATAAGCAATCACTGCGTCGAGCTTTGGGTATGTTTTCGCAATATTCAAAATGGATCCCAAAATATTCTGACAAGATTAGACCACTCTTAGAAGTTTCCACTTTTCCATTGACTTCAGAAGCGTCCAATGTTTTTGAATTATTAAAATCAGAAATCGCAAAATCTATGGTTACTTCCATTGATAAAGATATTCCGTTTACCGTGGAAACTGACGCATCTGACGTAGCGATTGCTGCTTCACTATCACAAGATGGCAGACCAGTAGCGTTCTTTTCAAGAACTCTGTCTAATAGCGAGAGACATCATTCGTCGATAGAAAAGGAGGCTTACGCTATAGTCGAGGCTTTAAGGAAATGGAAGCATTTTCTTATTGGTCGCTGTTTTAAACTCATAACTGATCAAAAATCCGTTTCTTTCATGTTTGATAATAAAAACAAAGGGAAAATAAAAAATGAAAAGATTCAAAGATGGCGATTGGAACTTTCTTGTTTTAAATACGACATTATTTACCGATCTGGAAAAGCGAATTTTGTAGCGGATATGTTCACAAGGGTATGTGCTCACGTGACGCCAGAGGCAAGTCTAAGTAATCTATATCAACTTCATCAATCCCTATGCCATCCTGGAATAGCACGAATGGCTCACTGGATTCATTCTAAAAATCTTACATTTACTTTAGAAGAAGTAAAGAAAATATCATCTTCATGTACAGTCTGTGCCAGGGTTAAACCTCAATTTTGTCGAACTTCTGGAAAACTTATTAAAGCTACCAATCCATTTGAACGCCTCTCTTTAGATTTTAAAGGGCCTTTACCTAGTTCCTCTCCTAATAGATATCTACTAACGGTTGTTGACGAGTATTCGAGATTTCCTTTCGCTTTCCCATGCTTAAATATTTCTGCTGCGACTATAATTAAACATATTTCAACATTATTTTCGATTTTTGGAATGCCTGGTTATATACACTCAGACCAGGGTTCGTCATTTATGTCTCAGGAATTAAAATCTTTTCTAAATTCGAAGGGTATAGCTACTAGTCGTACTACTGCATATGACCCAAAAGGAAACGGGCAGATCGAGCGGGAAAATGGCACTATTTGGAAGACAATTGAATTAGCATTACTTGATAAAGGTTTACGAATATCACAGTGGGAAATAGTCCTGCAAGAAGCGTTACACTCTATTAGATCTCTCTTATGTACTAGTACAAATGCAACTCCTCACGAAAGAATGTTTATACATAATAGAAAATCAACTTATGGACAATCTTCACCCACGTGGATGTCGACACCAGGTCCAGTTCTAGTTAAAAGTCTTAATCGAGCTAACAAGTACGAGCCTATAGTGGAGCAAGCTGAACTTATCGAAGCTAATCCTTATTATTCTCACGTGCGGATGAATGATGGAAAAGAAATAACCGTATCTAATCGATACCTAGCTCCTTGTGGGACAGCTACTGGAATTGCATCCATTAAATCAGAGGTGTCTACTCAGACTACTTAACTTGTTATTATTTATACATCCTATTATATCCTATATTTGTCAAAGTTATGTTCATTGTCACGTTAATGTCAAGCGCATTTCTAGTTTAATAAAGCCTAGTTTTTCAATGGTTCTCATTTCACCTATACAGGGTGTTCTGTACTGCATAATAATAATTAAAAACATTTAAGAAAGAAGACATGTTTATCTGAAGTAAATATTTCTGATCTAGGAGTACAAAGTAAATTGTTTTTTCTACGATCACTATTCAAAGTAGTAGTAGTAGTAGTAGTAGTAGTAAAAAAAATTGAATGAAAACTTGATTGTAAAAATAAATTTACTTACTTGGTAATACATTCATATTTGGTAGGAGTCTCAAAACAGTTCGACAAGCTAATAGAAGTCGAAAATATATCAGGTAGAGTTTTTGGTGTCTTAGAGGTAGAGTAATTTTTCTCTTCATTGGTATGTTCTTCGTTGTCATCTTCATCATCATCATCATCTGTGTTTTCTTCTCTTTCAATGCATACGTTCTTTCTGAAAATAAAATATACTTGTAATTGATTTTAATATGTCAATATATATTTAATATTAGAGGAAAATGTTATTAATCTAAATCAAAGAACCCAAACACGATATTAGGTACTATTAAAACATAATATGAGACGCCTAGTAGGCTTATTTATTGTCAACTTTTTTGTGTTCTATTACGTTGGTATTTCTTTCACGATTATTTATTCGGAAGAAAATATAACAACAATTTAAAAGTTGGTATTGGCGGACAGAAGAATACAAGTGTGGCAACTATCTACTAAGAACCCCGAAGAAAAGAATTTGGTGAAATAATTAATAAAAAGTGGGCATCCGTTAGGTTGCAAAAATACCTTCACCATTTGACAAGTAGAGATGATATAATAGAAGCATATTTTTTTCAGTAAAAGAAACGCTCCTTTACAAATGGATATTTTCTCTTCAAGACAACTTATAATTTATATTGTTCTTATGGTATTTTCTGAAATAGATACACTTATATAACATTACTATTTTTTTTCAAATTCAGAAATATTAACCAGCTTGATATCTTATTCTGAACCGGTTCAAATATTTTTTTCTAAAATTGGAGATAATATACTACCCCTTAGAAGACAGCTAAGAGATTTTGCTTTTAACCAATAATTGTTCATATTAAAAATAATAATGTGTAGCAATTCTGACTTAATATTTTACCCGCCTACTTATTTATTGCAATACTTCCTAATGCTGCTAAAATCTCTAATAATGCTCATAATGAATGCAACATTTCATGTTTTAGCTCCTTTGTTCAAGGAAGCCCTCTTGAACGAATCACTGTCGGATGGACTTGGTAAACGAGCTTAACAGCTTTTGGCTACCAACTTCACATTAGTCCATCATCAGTCTAAACAGGCATACTTGTGGTACGATTGACTAGGAAAAGGCATCGTCATTAAAGATAACCATAATATAATTGTTCCTTATTGACATTGGTGAAAAATTGTTATAGGTTGTCTTTTATGAACTTGTTTAAAAATAAATCAGGGGAGCTACCCAACTATATGTGAGAATTTTTTTTAACAAAACGCAAAACTTAGTTTTAATTTTAGCGCCTTCTGGCGGATCGCCTTATTTGGAAGCTAATTTTACAGGACAGGAGTTAGAGGAGTTATCGACTTATTGATAAATATGGGGCCAAACTTCCTTAAGTTGGAATACAAAGACTGTTAAAAATGACTCAAGACCGCCCCTGTAAAATTTACTAATGAATTCAGAGCAAGGTTGGCAAATTCAATAAAATAAAAATAACTAACGCTGTTAGTATCCAATACAAATGCACGAAATCACAATCCATAATAATGATTAGGCAAAGGAAAATAGTTAGTAATATGCATGCGTGAAATGAATGCGCAAGCCGTACCGGTTTTTCGAACCGCTGCACGTAGACCAGACTTCTCTTGACCTTTATAGCAATCACATCGACAATTGGGTTTTCAAATAAATATTCGGAGTAAAAAATGTAATAAAGTATATAGTGTAAATATCTAACTAACAATGTAGTGTTTTGTTTGTGCATAAAATAAACTGTGTTATTATTGACATGTTTGCTTTTTTATATTCGATCTTTTAGTCCAAAGCCAGTGGCTTGTGAACACATAGCTACAGTCTTCTATGATATTATAAACAAGTTTAGCATGCAAAAGGTTTAATATCCTATTGCAGGCGAAACAGACACCATGTGACATGCGATCGCATAATATTGGATGCACCCAATATTTCCTTTCGTTTCTACTCTTTATTTTCTCTACCCAATGCATATAACTTCTTCGACTTTCATTTTTGAACTGTGATAATTAGCATAATATGATCTGTCTTTCTCGTGCGCACGCCTATTTGAACAACTACAATTTTCGGTGGTTCAAATCACGCGGTTGCATCCGCGAGTATTCCGCTGTGTCTGAACGAGGCCTTTGCACGCTGAAACAGTACTTCAGTCAGACGGACTTAAAAGTCCAAACACACTTTTCAAAAGTGGAAAAGTGTATTGCGTATGCGCGAAATTAAATTAACTAATTTGTGTGAATTTCTTGCAAACAAAGATAAAATATAGTTTAAAAAAAAGAAACGACAAATAATTACTGACTTTTATAGGTTTTAACGATGTTTTTGAATTTTCGTTTCATATCTTATTAAAATGACAAAAAGATCCAAAGGTTGAAAGTATTTTACAAAAGATTTCCCTAAAAAGAAACGAAAATACAAATACAAATGCAAATACAAATACAAATATTGTTCCCAAACTGTTTTTAAAAAGAAAAAAAACATATCCGTCGGTCTAGTCCAAAAATTACTTTTCATGATCACCACGCGATCAACGCGATAGTAATAAATCCACGATGATTCCGTGCTAATGTATTTTTCGGCGATCGAGTGGCGGCAACCTCGACTTTCACATAAATAAAATCCTCCGTGCGGTTGGTCCACACGGATTCCGGTGTGTCTGAACGAGGCCTTAGAATAAAAATCGAAATGTTTCTGTTTTTTTTTTTTCAATTTTAAATTCTTCCTATTTAATCTGTTTCGGTGTCTTGTTCTGTATTTGTGTAACCTCTTTTTAATAATAATAATTGTCTTTTGATTTAATTTACAATACTTACTTCACACACTCTTTACTACTAATTCTTTGAAATCACAGAAATTAAATTGCGGTGTTTAAAAATTTTCAGTGCTTGGCGAAGGGCGAAGGCATTTCACGGTGAAACTATATTAGTACCTATGAAAAATCCCCTTAATCACTAAATGTAGAATATAATTTCTATACTTTCTACAGCATACATAATTTCACTAAGAAATCAAGGTCAACTTTGTAGCATATTATAATATGAAATTAGTCTGTCCAGCCCCGTCACAAAATAAGACAATTTATTGGTATTTAATTTATCAATTATTGTAATACCTAATTAACTTTCCTGTTTTTTTTTTGGAATAATTATTATATTATAATTAATTTCACTATTTCGATGGCTTAAAGCACACAGGCGTTAACTACAATTTTTGGACAAATTGTGTTAAATGCATGTGCCTACTTATATGTGTACAAATAAATTATCTTTATTTCTCTTTATTATGTAATCAGAAACAACGAAGAAGTATTAAAAGGGTTTGCTAGATACATTTCATGTGAAATAACAGGGAGCTATAGTATCAAACCTTTAAAATTAAATTGTCAAATATTATCAAAATGTTATTTTAACACATATGTGCACTACCATAGATTTGGACTATATGATTTTAAAGAAGTTTTATATTTGCGTTTTTATGAGGTTATTAATTTTTTTTACATATTTTCAGACAGATGCAGAGGATTGCAGCCAAATATTAATCGGCCGCCATTTTTCAGTGCCAGGGAAGACGCGAGCTCAAATGTGACCAAGATGACAAAGAAAATAAAATAAAACTCAAAGCCATGTGTCACAATAATACTCCTGAGACCAACTACTCCTTTGGCTAACACCTCATCAGGTAATGAATTACATAAAAAGATAACAGCAGAAATACAAAATTATTTTCAACATTCTACCTTTGATTTTGCCTACTAAGAAGAAAGCCATTCTTGGACCGATTTCGTACTTATTAGGACTCGTCAGGAAGAACTAGACATCTCGATCTCAACCTCTAATGAAATCTGCAAAGGCATATCATTCACTCACCATCCATATAGGTGAAAATTGTTATAGACTAAGAGCCAGCGACCGCCAGACCTACGTTATAATATGAACGTTAACATTTTTTATGTGTGTGCACATTAAAGTAGATAATAACATTTGGGTGTCATGAATCTTTTGTTAGGTTAGATCAGGCCCATGACACTCCCTGGGCGGGAAAAAGATGCGCAGCTTTTACTGCGCTGACGTTTTCGGGATATAACCTATCACTTGTCATAAATCCGGTTAAAAACTCGCTACCATGCGCAGGCAACCCATATTTCGTACACAAATATAAACTTTTGTTTACATTTTATCGAAGTAGTTTTTGTAATACATTCACAGCTTAAAAACGAAAAATTTGTTATTTTGATAGTGAATTTAGATGAAAAATACCCCAAATACACTTCAGTGTGTTTTATCCTTATTATTGCTCGTTTTATTTGAGGACATTTAGCCCAATCGGATTAGTATTTTAGATTCTGAAAAATTCGAAGCAGCAATTTTCCTTCGGAATTCGTTGGAGGGGGTCTCTGATAGTCTAAATTCAAAAAGTTGGGATTCCAAAGTTGTCGTTACCTCCGCCATCTTGATTTAAAGGTTTATTTTTTGTATCTTGAATAACTCATTTATTTCCAATTTTACACGGAAAATAGTTTTTACAAAAGTTATTTAAAATTAAATTTCCTACAATTCTGCTTTTTTTTTGTACGATCGATTTTTTTCGATTTATACCCGAAAAGAGGGGATGAATTTTTGGTTATAGAATAACTCGTTTATTTTCAATTTTACGAGAAAAATTGTTATAAACAAAGTTGTTTCAAATTAAATTTCCTACAATTCTGTTTTTTTTTTGTACGATCGATTTTTTTGTATTTATCCCTGAGAAGAGTGGGGGTGAACCTAAGTATTGTATTGTCACGTTTATTATTGATGTTGTACCATTATTTTTTCTGTTTGTTTTTTTTTTGCTGATTTTCAAAAATGTTATTTGGTACAATTATGATTCCGATTTTTTCTAAGAGTTTACCCCCACTCTTCTCAGGGATAAATACAAAAAAATCGAGCGTACAAAAAAAACAGAATTGTAGGAAATTTAATTTTAAACAACTTTGTTTATAACAATTTTTCTCGTAAAATTGAAAATAAACGAGTTATTCTATAACCAAAAATTCACCCCCTCTTTTCGGGTATAAATCGAAAAAATCGATCGTACAAAAAAAAAGCAGAATTGTAGGAAATTTAATTTTAAACAACTTTGTTTATAACAATTTTTCTCGTAAAATTGAAAATAAACGAGTTATTCTATAACCAAAATTTCACCCCCTCTTTTCGGGTATAAATCGAAAAAAATCGATCGTACAAAAAAGAGCAGAATTGTAGGAAATTTAATTTTAAACAACTTTGTTTATAACAATTTTTCTCGTAAAATTGAAAATAAACGAGTTATTCTATAACCAAAAATTCACCCCCTCTTTTCGGGTATAAATCGAAAAAAATCGATCGTACAAAAAAAAGCAGAATTGTAGGAAATTTAATTTTAAATAACTTTTGTAAAAAGTATTTTTCGTGTAAAATTGAAAATAAATGAGTTATTCAAGATACAAAAAATAACCCTTTAAATCAAGATGGCGGAGGTAACGACAACTTTGGAATCCCAACTTTTTGAATTTAGACTACCACAGACCCCTTCCAACGAATTCCGAAGGAAAATTGCTGCTTCGAATTTTTCAGAATCTCAAGCCTGTTCTTCACCTAAACCGATTGGGCTAATTGGAATAAATAGAGTACTAAAAGTAATCAAGCTAAAAAGGTGTGTTATAAAAAGAAAATACATTGCCTTTGACTGATTTATGTTTAATATGTTTTCGTGAAGTATTTCCAACATGCTAGTTACTTGAATGGTTGTAAATTGTACGTGTATAAGTGATAAAAACATCTAGTGCTTTGTGCTTCCTTTTTTTTGTTGGTGTCCCAGCCCAGCATTCCTAGCCAGCAGTAGTAGCAAAAACATTAACATTGTCTACATTCAACCCATTTACATGTACATGATTTATCAGCTAAAAGCAGAATACAATATTTCTCTGCAAAATGTAAACAACCCTACAAGGAAAATTGCTCATGTATAAATTCAACAATTAAATCAAAATGTATTATTTTTAAATGACTTATATCAACTATTATGTTAATTATAAATATTATAAGTATTTGTAATAAAATAATAGTTGTGTATTAATAAACCTGTTGCTACTCCAAAAAATATATTATTTATTGATTATCAGGTATCAAAAATATGTGTACCTATAGAAATTTGTTGAAATGTTCTATTGCTCTTAATCTTTTTAATGGGTTCTTATTATAGTTGTAAATAAAAATCAACACTATTTAACACTTACAAACGTATGCATATTTTAAGTTGTAAGGATCCATAGCCTCTTAATGTTTTACATTAGAAATAAGACCTGTGATGTCACATTAAATCGTGAATATGAGGTAAAGGATTTGGGAGTTGTCTTTCAGTCTAATTTGAAGTTCAATAACCAGTTTTTACACATAACTTAAAAACCTAATGCTTTTATTGCTTTTTTAATCAGAAATACAAAAAAAAATTAGGATTACCACCAAAATCAGATTATATAATGCCTTAGTAAGACTCCATCTTGAGTATGTTTCACAAATATGGATGCCCTTGGAAGCCACACAAATTGATCATATTGAAAAAGTACAAAAAATATTTTTAGGGTACCTTTAGGTCATAAAAAATACTTGTACCCTTATACCTAAGATCTCGTTAGATAAAACTATGCTCAATAGTTTTAAGATTAAATCTCTTTTACTAAGAAGAAAGCAACAGGCTATGATATATTTTGTACTCTATTTTAAGTACAAAGATTGTGAATTGATTGACTATATAAATGTGAATGCGGCAAAGATTAATCTAAGAAACCCAAGTAACAAAAAATTATTTGATTTAGATCCAAGTAGTATATCTCCTTTTAACAAGATGATGGCTGTTACCAATGAGTTTTTTAGCGAGATCCAAATAGATATCTTTAATGTTAGCCTAAGAAAGTTGAGGGCTGTACTAAATTAAGTTCACTAGATATAAAGGTTTGTTTTGTTTTTGGTCTAAAATTTCTTGTTACTTAACTCTACATATAACTACTATTAATGTTTTTATAGTATCCAATAAATAAATTATACCTTATGGCTGCTTTCAAACAATTCTGTGTGTAGTCACTTAGTTTAAAGTCAATTTTAAATTAGTGGTTTTACAAGAATGTCAAATAGTAATATGTATTGTGTCTATGAATTTGCTGTGTGTAGTAAATGACCAATATACATAACTTTAATATTTTTATCACAAGTGTAAAAACTACGAAAACCATATACATATAGTTCCCATTTTAAAATAAATTCAAATTAATTCATAATAAAAAATAACGATTTTAGTCTGCCATACTTGAACTCATTTACAAAAACAAGTCACTGAGTATATATTTGTAAAAAAAATACACTAAATATGTCTCCGTTGCAAATTTTTAAATTTAAAACTACATACTTTCCTATAGATTTTGCAGTACCTAAATAACGTATAGGATAAATTTGCGAAGACTGCCCTGATATCTAATCTATTTTCTTCTTCAAAGTAATTAAGTGGTTCAACCGTTGTCTATAAAGGTATCTCACATCTTCCTCATACACACGAATTTGAAGAGCAGCAGAACAAAAATTCAACTAACCAGTTATACCAAGTCCGTGTAAAGAAAACTTTTCATATCCCGAAAACGTCAAGTGTCAACTAAAATTTCTACTTTTAAAGATCAAACGTGCTGCCTCAGAGTGCCAATACTGATTGGTATATATACTGGGGTTAGGTGCTCAAAAACGTTATAGTATAAAAGCTGATTTTTTTAATTGTTTAACTGAATGATATTATAATCTGCAACCAATAATTGCCACTTTTCGCGAAGGGTTTTGTCTGCCAGACGCTTTCAAGGTGTCAAAAATTGTCTACACTTTTTATAAAGCTTTTTTATTGTTAATTTCTCAGAAAAGTTATTCTTAATAAAAGTTAGTACATGTCCAAAACCCACTACAAACTTCATACTTATTAAAAAATTTGAACCATATACGAGAAAAGTACAAAAATATAAATTTAGCTTAAGAGTAAAGGACCCTTATTTTAAAATTAGAAAAATGTAATTATGCGTGACATATTTGACAACTTATGAGGAAAGTAGATTTATATTCACACACGGGTGGAAAGTAGATTCTTATTCACACGCTGTGAGGGCACTTCCCATAAGACTAAATACTGCGGTATGTGTAACTTTTCTAAGTGGTCGTAAGAAAAGGAAATTTTTGTATATAGTTTGTCGAAAAACGTCTACACCCTATAGAACATTTTTTGATTGTTCATTTCTCAGAAAATGTTATTCTTAATAAAAGTGCATGGCCATGACCTAAAACTCAGTACAAACCTCCTCGCCTCATACATATTAAATGGGAGCTCAAAAAAATTGATTTTGGCTCAAGAGTAAAGATTTTTGTTCGAATCCAACCATTAGTTTTCTGAAAGGTGATTCTGATTTTTCATATTTGCTGATAATTATTTTAAAAGTCTTTCGAGTTAGATTTTCTTAGTTTTTATTATCTACCATAATGTGCACACACAAAAAATAATAATCTTCATAATATAACGTAGGTCTGGCGGTCGCCGACTCTCACACTATTACTAACTGATGTAGAAAAATCGACCAAATTCAAAGGAACGTTCTTTTTAATTTTTATTTAACAATATTGATTACTTCTTGTTATTATTTGCTTCTATATAGTTATTACAGCGGTAAGATTATATTTTTTAGCAAACAATAACTAGAGACCCAATTTTCGGAGTGGTAATTGACATTGCCAACCAATAACAATTCTCTTTTTAGCATGTTTTTTTAATCATTTTCACTTAATTTTTCTGAACAATCGAATAATAATTCAAAATTATATACTTATATTATTATGTATTCTAAAAATTTAATGGGTAATTAAAAATAGGAATTGTTCAGATAAAAAATATCTATACGAATTTCAAAATTAAAATTAGTAATACAAAAATTATTGAAATTATTAGGAATTTCAAATTAAAGAAATGTGACTTTCTTTAATTACCTAACTAATAAAATAGACATTAATGAGATTATTAGTCATAAATGGAATAAAATAATAATGATAATGGAATTCAACGAATTAGATAAATTGTAATTGCTTCAAAAATGTACATAATTGCTAATAATGAAATATATGGGGAAATATAATAATGAGATAAGTAAATCAACGCATTAAATAATGCAATGGTTAATATATTTTCAGCTATAAATAGAGATCTTTGAAAATCGCTTTCGGTAATTCAAAAATATATTTAAATGAACCTAAAAAAAACTTGCTTTTTTATGATTTTCTAAGTTTTTATTAACCAATCCTCTTAAACTACATATTCGTAACAGTGAATATACAATATAACATCACTTTGGATGATTGCATAGGTACTCCACTTTATTTCACACCTAACTGTTTGAGGTGTTTTCAATTAGCAACTCTAAATATTTATGCTGAATCATTTTCAAGATCATTGAACTTCTCGAAAATAAATTCAGTGTTGATTGTCAAGACGGAATATTTAATAATTGAGCCAGCCGTTCATTTTGAAAGTCCATTTATACTTAAATTAAGATATTCATTATCGATAATGTCCGAAGACAGTGATGAAGGTAACTTAAAGTAACTTTAATCAATTAGTATTTAATAAGTTAACCTCAGTTTTTGGATAATTGCATTAGTTGAATAATCAGTATGTTTAATTTAAGAAAGTTAAAAAAAATTTACACAAACTCAATTTAAGTACAAATGGAGTTAGTTAGGCCACTTTCAAAATAAATTTCTTATTTCTTTAGATATGATGTAATAATTCCTTTTGATTTACAGGTTATTTTTACGATAAAAACTTTATAGGTAATATTATTTAAGTATATTAAAGAAATTATTCAATTAAAAAGTATGTCATTGCGGCCTAGCAGGGGAATTAAAAATAGGAAAAGGCCTTGTAAGAAATATATGATGTCGATGCTTTGTAATAGCCCACTATAAGTATTCTATCAGTAATGACCTTAGAACATTATGTAATAGACTACCTGGGCTGGGAAAAGACGCGCAACTTTTACTGCGCTGACGTTTTCAGGATATAATCTATCACTCGTCATAAATCTGGTTAAAACCAGGGCTGGTATATCTAAGGGGGTCGCGACATAGGAGTCCATTTTGGACGCCATTTTTTTCGAAATAGTAGTCGCCATTGATCTGGCAACGTGGCAACTTGTAGTCGCCAGGTTTACCAATATAAGAAAAAAAATCAATGTCATTTCTTAAATGACATTTCCATTATAAAATGCCCATATTTTTTAGGATAAAATATTTCAATTTAATAAATTATTAATCTCAAATGTACATAAAATACGTCGGGAAAAGTAGATCACTTTTAATTTTGTGCTGTTTTAGTTTTGTTTATTTTAAAAGGTAATTGAAGAGATGAAGACAATTTTCTTATAGATAATGCATAGCAAATTATTGCTCCCTTTTTTAGAGCTCCAGTCCCTTAAGTCTATTTATTTTAGGTCTTTTTAAATTGTTGGTAGGTATTATTCACTTCATTTGTATGTTTTTAGTTAATTTAAATAATTTTGTGTAATATCTTGCCATTTGTTTTCTATACATTTTAGCATGTATTTGTTGTCTACATCTTACAAAGGATGGATTTGAAATACCTTTATAACAGAGGTACTTTCCTAAAACTGGCCGAAATTTGAAACTGAATACAGTTCTTAGAGAAAATCTCCAGTAAAAAATGTCTGCATGCAGAATAACAGTAGCATAGATTAACAAAGCTGACAAAAGAGTTGGACAAACCTTTGTCTAGCTTTTTTAATATTTCAGGACAATAGTATTAACAGCAGACTACAACAAAAACATCCAAAGTTTAGTAATCAAGCAAAGTATTCCGGTATCTATATTTTTATTCAAAACTTTTGTGCTTCTACTCCAATACTAACCATATAAAAGCATATGCATTTTATAGTATTTGCAAGATTCGGATCAAATGTACCCACAATTTATAAAGATTATTAAACTAAAATAAAACATTTCAAATAACACCTGCTTTTATGTTAAATATGTTTTTATTAAATACATAAATTAGTCTCAACCACACATTTTTTTTTGTTTTTACTTCTAGTGTAAAAGTGACTACTAATTCAGTCTTTCAAGTTTATTATTTATAGAGACCAGCTACTACAAAATATCTTATTGATGATAACTAATTCCTCTTTAATAATGGTTTCGCATTTACTAACATTTTACAGCACTTTGTTTATATGAAACCTCTATTTAACTCTTAATTAAATCACATTTAAATCAAGTAATTACATTTTCATATTCAACTTATGTATTCTTATTAGAACTTGGTCACTTTTTTTTTACTTTGAATCTTTTGACTGTGGTAACAGTCCATTCACCAAACCACAAAGTCACTTAAAAATGTTGAAAGAGAATGCCATAAAGGTAAAATTCCTTCTTCTATCATGTTTTTCATGCAATTTTAGGTTGTAAACGTTTTGTCCAACACCTTTTTTACAATTTATCCCAAGCAACACTATGAAAGATTTATTTTAAATCCTGGATTTACAGCATTCAGTTTTGAGATGAGTGCAATCACAATGTAGTTTAAGAGATAATTTTCACATGAACACTTATTTACCGCAGCACAAACACATGTACCTATTCATGTAACATTAAAATAAAATGGAAACAAATTGCATAATTTGGTATATAAAAAAGTACAAAATGTTTTTAGTTTTAATTCGACATTGGACTACGACGAGGAAAACAGTGGTTTTCTATGCAGTGGTTCATTCCACTTGTACCATATTGACATTATTATGCTCGATGCTCGTTCAAACGAACGTCAGAAAAGTGTTGCCAACTTAAGCTGACTACTATTTCCCCCCTAGCCTCAGTCACCCCCTCATCTATTTACTGGGTCTATGTCGCGACCCCCTTAGATATACCAGCCCTGGTTAAAACTACCATGCGCAGGCAACCCATATTTCGTACACAATTACAAACATTTGTTTACTTTTTATCGAAGTAGTTTTTGTAATACATTTACAGCTTAAAAACGGAAAATTTGTTATTTTGATAGTGGATTTAGATCAAAAATACCACAAATACACTTTGGTGTGTGTTTTATCCTTATTGTTACGTATTATTAGGCATTCCAACGACCTGTCCAAATGGCTACCAGTGGGTAATGACAGTTTAGATATGGCAACCCTGTTGTCATTAACAGGGTCAATGATACATATATAGTTATATAGATTGCTCAAAGCTGGTCGTTTACGAGCGGCCATTTTGCCTGGCAAATATTTATTAATTTGAATCGATTTAGAAAAAATGTGTTTTAAAACTAATTTTTAGCCTTTAGACATTAAAAAAAAATAATTGCTTACATTTTTACTTCAAGGCATAAGCTTATGTTTATTTTGAAAAATATGGATGATCAATCTATGTAACTATCTATTTCATTAACCTTGTCAAATCACCAGGCCTACAGGATTGCCATAATTTTGCTATATCATAACCCGTCAAAACCCACTGGTAGCCATTCAGTTTGGAATGCCTAATTGCTCGTTATTAGCATAATGCGAAACGGTGGAAATAAGGCTGGTATTCACGGAATAGGGCGGTGTCAAATATAAGTTGAACTAGAATGAAGATTTACAGAATGTCCCAATGAAAAGTAGCCTGTTTCCAGAGCTCATAACTTTTAAGCGTCTAATCGTAGAAATGTGCGGTTTTCGCTGATATATGTTATTTTGCTATGTTTTGGTTTAGTGACACAGAAATTATGTATTACTGCAGGGTGTTTTTTATAAAATCTCTTCTTTTAAATTCACCGTAACCAAATTTTATCAAATTTATTTTGTAAAATACCATGTACAAATTATACATTTTTGAAAAGTAGACGAGTGTATCTTTCAGATGACCTAAACATATACAGGGTGTTCCATTTGATAAAATTTGGTTACGGTGAATTTAAAAGAGAAGATTTTTAAAAAATACCCTGTATAGGTAATACATAATTTTTGTGTTACTGAAGCAAAACTTATATCAAAATAACACATATCAGCAAAAACCGCACGTTTCTAAGATTGGGTGTTTAAATGTCATAAGCTCTGGAAATCGGCTACTTTTCATTGGGATACCCTGTATAATGCTTGACATTCTATATCCCAGTTAGCACAGGTCGTCCCATGGACGTCCTGATTTGGTCCCTTGTTGGTCCGGTTGGTCCCGGACCTAAATAGGACGTCCACTGGACTTCCGATTACAGTGGACGTCCTCTGGACGTCCTATTTTGGTCCCGTTTCGACAAAGCGTTTAGTTTTTGGTCCGAGTCCGGGACGTTAATGGGACGTCCATGGGGCGTCTATGGGACTTTCTATGTACTAGCATCGTTGGTCTTTGAATCGATAACTTGAAATTCAACGTTTTGTTTTTGCAAGAGTATGAGGACAGAAAACCTAACCTATCATTTATTTTCAAATGAACAACAACAGCTACAATTTTCGGCATTCAATAATTACCTTATATAAGTGAGTTAGATTAACGAAGAAAAAAGGAATTTATATAGTGTTATTTGTTATTTTTTTGATGTTGGTGGTAAAGTGGTTATAAAGTGAAGTGAGTGTTTTGTGTTGAGGTGAGAATAAGTGATGTGTATTGGCGGTAGCCACTGGCGGAAAGAAAACACCTTAATGGCGGAAAGTTGGAACAAAACTAATTTGGACAAAATTATAATACTCAATTATGTCGACATAAGCTATAAGTAGAACCCAAGGTTTCATCTTGTCAGCGATGTGTGTAAAATTTAATTCATTCCGGTTTTTTTTTTGAAAACTGAAAACGTTTAACTCTAGCTAGTTTTTTTAGGATAAAAATTGTTAAATAAAGCTCTTTTATTGTTAACATTTTTGTTATTATTACCCTTTATGGATTATGGTCAAATATCGTCCCTCGGACGTCTGATTTAAGTCCCTAGGACGTCCCGGAAAGGTCCCTATGACGTCCTTTTGGAATGTCCCGGGGAAACGGGACATTAGGACGTCCATGGGACGTCCGATTGACGTCCCGGTACCAAAATAGGACGTCCTTCGGACGTCCTTTATGTCCCTGAAGGACGTCTTTTAGACGTCCATAAGACGCCCGTGTGCTATGTGGGATGATACTCTTCACAGTTAAATAAATCCCCTTTTAATCCACCCATTTTAAATAAAAAATTTCAGAATTAATACGCTTCATCCCCTTATAGAGCTTGATATTTCCTAAAAATTTCAAGTTGATATTGTTTTCTGTTTCTGATTTATGATTTTTTTTTTTATTTTAATTCCCCTTTATCCTCTCTTTTAAATCCATTTTTTTTTAAAATCAATAGGCTTGGTCTCATTTCAGAGCTTGATTTTTCCTGTAAATTTCATTTTGGTTTTTTTTTTTTTTTTTCGTTTTTGATTTATGAACTTTTTTAAATTTTAACCTCCCAACTGACTCACGCCTACTAGTGTCTATATTAACTAATTATTAATGCACATGGCAGCGTCGACGAAATCGTCTTCAAACACATATTTTATGTGTTCATAAAAACCCAATTTTCATTTTGATATTCACGTGGAACGCGCCCATATACTGCATCGTTTGTCTTATCCCATAAATTCTCACTATCTACCTTTAGAGACATGAAAGAAAAAATCATGTCACCATTTCCCGGTCTAAAAGAAAAATATATTGGACACTTCTTACTACATTTACGTATATTGAATCACATGATCAAAGATTTACAACATCTCAGATGCATCCGATGTGGACATTCAAACGCAACATTTTAATGAATATGAGAAGAAAACCGAAAAAGAATAGAAGTAATCAAGAGTTCGTGTTTATATTGGAATAGAATCAAATAAAAAATGTTAAGATTTAAATAATTTTATTTTCTTTAACAATACCCGTATTACACGTGATCTGGTATTTTTTTAAATAAAAATAGCTGTTCTTATTGACTTTTATGATATTTTAAGTATCAATTCTGACAAATAGGTCAGTGACATTGTTTTTAGATTACTACTGAAGATAGAAGTTATGATGCTCCTTTTAGCCAGCTGATGACCTCAATTTAATCACGTGGGATACGGGTATTGTTGAAGGCCCAGAAAGTAAAAAAGTTCACATTAAAAATGCATCTTTATTCATTTTGTTCTTATACACTCGAGTTCCAGTTTTAAGAAGATAAAATCTGACTTTCTCGTACTGTAGCGGTCACGATAGTCTCTTTTAGTTATTCTATTATACATACATTATCCTACATTTTCCTACATTTGAATCAACAAAAGATTCTAAACTGTAGAAAGTTGCATTACCATCATAAAAAATACCTAAATGATCTTCATATTTTCTTTTGTTAATTATCTGATAAAATATTTTTTATAAGTTTAATATGTTGCAATAATTATTTGATGAAGGAGTTATCAATATTTTTTAAAATGTCTTTTAAAGTAATAGAGCAAGCAATATTAACTAAATCGTAGGATTTTGAAAAAGTATTTTATTTTATCACGTGTCGGATTATGTCGATGATGAGCGTTTAATACTTGGCTTTATAGCGGTGTGCAAGGGTTTCGTAGTATATAACCATCTTTTAAAGTTTTTTTTTGTACAATTTGTTGAAAAAATGTGAAAGGGCTTAAAAAGTAGGGTTTTGTATTTTATTTAAGAATAATAATATAATAATAATAATAATACTCTCCCTGATTCGCCCCCTTACGAGTGAATTTTAACCCCAAAAGCTGAGCTTGTGCGGGGAAAGGGGCGGCTATTATTATTATTTGCCGTCGCGCTCCGGGGCGACTTAAATATGATTGATGGTGCCATTTGACTTAAGGCAATCATATTTTGAAAAAGTGGCTTAGAGTGGCACATAATAAAATTATAACTTTTACGTGCAGTAACTAACCCGAACACTCTGATGGTTTTATACAGTAATACCGTGACCAATCATCATTTAAGGAATGTAACCAGCAGTAACAAAACTACCCAGACAACACACATAGTCCAAAGGACGTCCATTTTAGATCCATTTGAGTTGAGGGCCAGAACGTCCATATCCGTATTCGGACATCCAGTGTACGTCCGTTTATGATCATTAATTTGACAACTGCATATCGATGTCCAAAGGACGTCTGTTTTTGGACTTAATTTTAAGTTTAGTATTATTTTGACGTCCAGTGGACGTCCATCTTAGGTCATTATTTATTTAGCCTACCAGATAATACCCATCTATATATATTTTGATATATTTAATAGAATTGGTCATTAAAAATTGACAAATTAAATCTATTACATTTCATTCTATTAACGGAAGTTTGAAATCTTATTCTATTATAACCGTATCTAGTAAAAATTTTTCAAGTGGCTCCTAGGTCGAGATCGCCTAGCGCTTGAATGCCCAGAAAGACGATGGACGGGTCCGTGAGTTCGATACCTGCTCTGGTAAAGTGATTTTTAATAAAAAAAATAATTAATAAATGGTGTATAGCTGGTTGCGAAAATAATAAATAAATCGAAAGTACAAAAAAACTCATCTTTGGACGTCCAGACATTGTATAAAGAACTATAGTAGGATAATCGCCATGTAAAAGTTATTGGAGGCAATCCCGACATCTATTGGTACAATCATTGAACTAACGATTTTTTACTGGTTACGTCAGATGTTAGAACTTTATAAGTGACAATTCCGTCAAATTAATTGTCAATATATATTTTTTTAGTTATTAGGCATTCCAACGACCTGTCAAACAATAGGTGCCAGTGGGAAATTCTTGTATATTTAAGGGGGTAGCGACATAGTCTTGCAACTTGGACGCTATTTTTATTCGAAGTAGTACCGGCCAAGCCTGCCAATTTATGAAGAAATGTATAGGTGGGTTTTTAAATATTATTTTTTTTGTGTTTGACATAAAATATTTAAATGTAATCCATTATTCATGATTTTACGTAAAGTAGGTAGAATACACCATATGTCGCCACCCTTAGATATACCAAACCTGCCCACTGGTAATTCATTTGTTTGGAATGCCTAATTAAGATTAAATATAATTAAAAATTAGTAATTCTTGTGAAGAATCAATAAATAATAGCATTTCACAAGATATTCGTCTGTATTTAAAAATAAACTGAGATTTTAATGAAACTAAAAGCAATCTGATTATAAGCGTTAAAAAGTAAACCTTTTTCGTAAGCCTCCATAACGAATATTTAGAGTACTCGTCTATGAATCGAAAGGTTCCGAGTTCAAACCCACGAGTAGACACTTTTTTTTATTAATTAATTTTATTTTCTAAATTGGTAAAACTTAAATTAATTTCAAAACATTAATTTTACGTTAATGACATCTAAATCTTCATGCTCAAACGTCGTCTTTTTGCTATGGCCACTCGGGAGCATCAAAGAATATTATAAGGTCCGGTAATTTTATTTAAACCTTCGACAATGAAACTAAAAATGTGTGTGTCTAAAGGAGAAATATACCGAAAATAACAAGTATTCAAATTTTGCTAATAAATTTGTATTAGATATGTGTTAAAAGAAAATACATCATTTTGGATTTGAATATACAGTGGCTCGCAAAATGTCTGCACCAAGAAAACACGAAATTACATTTTTCTTTAATCTACGTAAAAAAGTGCGAATTAAAATTTTTTTACTGAAAATTATTAGGTACCTAACAGGGTTATTCATTATAAATTACCCTCCCTTTATGCCATAATTATTATTGTATAATGTTTACATTGACCGAATTTTGTAAAAATGTCATCAAATAACCATATCAGTGGCGTGCATATTTCACAGGATGTAACATGAATATTTTTTAATAGGGATAGCATACATATATATTTTATTCAATTTTCGGAATGATTTTTATTTTTTCCTGATTAATTAAACGTCGAATATCTTATAAATATTTACACTTTTTCTTCCTCACTGTAAACCACCTATATTTGGATTATTTTATTATCAAACATAATAGTTGTGGTTTTCATATCTTTTACTTTAATAATGTTAACTTTTTCATATTTACATCATCAACGTTAAATTACGTGAGAACAGACGGTATAAGATAGGGTTATCAATAATATACATTTGTGAAATTAGAAAAAAAATATCCCAGAAATTTAATAACATAGAGGGTATCCCATTTAAAAAAGTAAAAAAGTTTATTTGTGTTGTATTCCGTGAAATCTGAATACGTGTTTTTATGGTATATTTAAAAAAAGTCAGTCATGTTCACAAACTTTTATTTAAAGCTTTTTTGAATATGCAATAGTGGTTATAAAATGTGTCTTTAATAATGAATAATCTTGTACATGATCTCAAATAAATTTGTTGAAATTAATTTAATTTGTAAAAATGTCACTTCTGCTTCTCCCGTATTGCTAAAAAAAAAATTGTGTCCAGGTCCAGGATTTCATGGTGGTAAATATTAATTCTAGATACATTTTTCAAGTAACATTGTTCTCCTGTTTTTAGAAATAAAGGTTAATGTTTAGCCAAATTCATATATTTTTTTGGACACACAGTATGTTTGTATAATATTAAAAACTTCCCCTACTAAATATTTTGGCTCAATCAAAGTAGATATCTTAAATTGATTATTATTAGAAAAAGTAGAAATAATATTAAATATAATAAAGAAATTAAAAAAATAATTTAATTTAATAATTTGATAAAAAAATTAAAATTTTGAGTTTATATGTATAAAAAATTGTAGATTTTAACTGTTTTTTTTTTAAGTTCTAACTTGATTTTTTGGGGATGCCACACCCCCATCTCCCTCCAGGGGATGGTGGTGGTAAGATTTTTATAGAAAAATGTTGCAAATCATTTATATTATAAATATGTCAAAAATAAGATTTTTATGTCATCTGTAACTATTTTTAAATGCCGGCCCCCACATCCGAACTATGAAGATTAAAGTCGAAAGTTCAAAAAAAAAATTTTTCAAAAAAATTGTAATTTTTGGTTTTTTTGTATAAAAAATCGTAGTATATTACTTAAAAATCTATTAATTGATTTAATGATGAATTAACAAATATTAGGTAGTTTTTATTTATGGAAATAATAACTAGCGATGGCGATTTCACTATAATTAATAAATTGCAAGTAGAACAAATATGACGCAACTATAATTTTATATTAAATTGCAATTTAAAAATATAACTTAACCTGGAACTTTTATAAATAATTATACAGTGCGTATCAATGAAAAATATCTTTTCCAAATAACTTTTAACACAATTAGTACATTAAAGCTGTTTTTTAGCCACCACATTGGTTTAAAATATTTTTTAAACCATACTTAAAGTGACGTCATGAATTAATAGATGGCAAAAATAGGGTCTTTTAAAAATATAATCTGCTGTCATATGACAAAATTTTTAATTAGGTATTCTGATTTCGATCGTATTTTTTTACTGATTGTTAAATCAGAGGAAGGAAGATGAGTGTTTGATAGTGGTTTTAAATAAAAATTAAAGTGTTTTTAATAGGTACATTGCAATCTGAAACGTTGTTTATTATTTTATTTTTGGTATTTTTCTTTTTAATAAACATGGCATCATATTTATTCCGTAGCTCCACAGATACGCGATTGTCTAACGATTATTTGCTGTAGATTTGTTGGGCTTTTCCAAAGTTCATCAACTGCCAAAGAACGTTTAATTGCTTTTAAATATTTGCTGGCAAATTCAGAATCTGAAGCAAACTCCGTAATTATTTTTGTAAAAAACCTACAATTGATAAGTAATCCTTTAACCTTATTTTAATTGAATTAATCAAGAATAACCCATAGGTAGATCACATCGTCCAACTGTTTATGATGACCATAAATATTAATATTTGTATTATAACTAATGTATGAATATGAATCACATAATATATGTATGAAGTTATCAAAAATCAATAAAAATCAACAAAACGTCAAATATATCAAAATGTTCAAAGATGGAACAGAGCAAAACAACATACAACAGCCACAATCAGAATCTCTTATGTGTCAACCGTTATTGAACCATATGCCTCCGACTGGTTCAAAAATTCTAGCTTTGGTTTAAAATATTTCGTACGCGACGTCATAGTTGCATCACTAAAATTTAAACGGTTTAAAACAGTCGAAAATATTTTAAACCAGACACTCGCTAAAAAATACCTTAATTTTTGAAAAACAAGCTATAACACATCAAAAATCAGGGAGATGCAGTCTATATTATAACTCTCGCATAAATGGTAGACCAGGGACAAAAGTTGGAAAGGCTTTTAGTAGGTGGACAAGTGATAAACGAGAATTTTGCGGTAATGTTTGTTCATCAGTGTCGTAACGTAGAATAAAAATAGTACCAAACATTTTACCGGTAGAATCGGGCAATCGTATCTATTTATGGGCTAGAAATAATTATTTAAACAAGTAAAAATATGTCAAATCATAATTCTACAGGTATTATTTATTAAACTATTTACGCGAATTGTTATTAGCATCTGTAAAATAATTTTCTACGCCAATGTTTCGCGTTCATTTCGGTTAGCTCCGCGACAAAACTGTCAAATCCTGTATATGAAGAGAGAGAACTGCCTCTCCAACTTCTGGCCCTGCTTTATAGGTATTCAAAACATTTCATCAGTATCTACGAATGAATTCCACAAGAAACCCGTAGATAGTAAGCCACTTCACGCTAATTTCCCTGAATTGTTCCTACATCTGGGGAACTTTGTAGAGTAGATCTGGCAATACCGCACCAGATGATTCAATGGTAGGTACGGCCGATAATTAAGAAGAAATTCGACAAATTAACGGCAACAACGTTTCTCTAGTAGATTGTCCAAATCGATAGATCCCTTAGAAGATAGATACCGCCAGCGCGTGACGTCATTTCCTCTGTCTGTTTTTTTGCTGTATCTGTCTAAAGTATCTATTGATTTGGACCCCATTGAATCATGTGGTGCGGTTTTGCCAGATCTACTCTACTTTCCCAGAAAAACAAACCATATTAATTCTTTTAGATAGCCAAGTAGCCTTAAAGGCCCTTGGTTAAAACAGTATCAAGTCAAAGCTGGTCTGGAACTGCCTTGGAATACTTAATGATCTAGCAACCCACAGTAAGTTAAAACTAGCGTGTGTACCAGGACACAGAGGTATCCAAAGAAATGAAAAGGCCGATGAACTCGCCAAATCCAAAGAAATGAAAAGGCCAATGAACTCGCCAAAGAGGGATCATAACTACCAATCACAGGACCCAAACCTATATTTGGGATAAGCAAAACCTCTGCTCGACAGGCAGTGAACAGGTGGATAACCACAAAAAAACAAATTCACTGAAAAGGGCAAATTCTATTATGTATCACATATAGTATGTATGTATGTAAGGGTTACAAATACAATGGCGCTGGATTGCTGATATTCTATCTAGCGAAGCAGCTGGAACGGACCAGGCACCTGTGTGTCAACGAGGCGATGGCGGAAGCATTAAAATGTCTTATTTATTAGCCATAACAGTCATATTTATTATGTTAGGATTATGTATTGTTTTTAAGGCGTTGTGACCTGAAACATAAGGGACGCACTTATAGTTCGGCTGTCTGAATGGAATGTCGGTTTTACTTATTTGTGTTTAATTTTTTTAATAGATTATTATGATGAAAATATCATGTAATTGATTAAAACGAATGTTTTTTTATTAAAGTAAATCTATTTTTATTACTAGTTTTTTTATAATTTAACTTAACTAAAAACATAGGTGTTGAAATACTTTCAACAATACTGATTCTCGAACAATGTTAACCCTTTCAACCGTTTCTATAACTTATACTGCCTCTGCCGGTGAGGAAGTTCTCTAACAGATAAATACTTCATGCGCGTCATTGGTTAAAGTGTATTATAGCAGGGGTAGAAGTTGGAAAGGCTTTTGCCAGTTCTCCCACTTTATACACATAAATTAACAGGTTTTTTCCGCGGATCTAACCACAAAGCATGTATCTTCTAGAGACCCCACGCCAATGTTAAACTTTTAAACCAAATTAGCGCCACCTTGTGTTTGGAGCTGGAACTAAAATGACAATTGACAGATGGCGGTAAATTCAAATTGTAATTTTTAGGAGTAGGTAGTAGTTTTAAATTAAATTTTAAATGATTTCCACATAAATTATTTTATAAAATAAAGTATGGAACTAGTAAGTTCGAAACTTTTATTTTACAAAATAATTTAGGTCGATTATACTAAATTTGAAGAATTAATTTGTTATAAGGGGTCTAATGTGGAGAGTTGGTTCTGCATATTTTTATTAAATAAATATAAGATATATCAATAAATAATAAAATAGAACATTCTTAAAATATGTTTATTAATAACTTAAATAAATATTATTAGATAA
Organism: Psylliodes chrysocephalus; assembly: GCA_927349885.1. NCBI lineage: Eukaryota > Metazoa > Arthropoda > Insecta > Coleoptera > Chrysomelidae > Psylliodes > Psylliodes chrysocephalus. Next base: position 1,862,955 of record OV651829.1, on the reverse strand, counting down.
AAATAAATACAAATAATAAAACATATTTAACGAATACTTACTTGGAGCAAATAGATATATAATCTCAAATCTTTAAAATACCTATCAATAATTTAAATGTGAAGTAGAGACTAGGATATTACATTTTATTAACACTAAAGTTATATATTTTATAAATGTCTTTTTAACTGAGGACAAATGTAATATAGGTATTGTATTAAAAGGTGAATCCTTTTAACTATTCATTCAATGATAAATAGGTATTTTCCTTTCAAATACAGATGGTGATACAGATTTCGGAATCTAGTCCAGTGATAAATTGATTATCAATTAGTTGTTGTCCCCGTTTGTCTTTTTATGATGCAGATGCATGGTGAATATATGGTGAATCAATGAAGTTTTTCTCGAAGTTTTCAACGGAGCACCAAAATTATTGCAAAACACAGTAGGAAATAAAAAAGCGAAACATCACAATTTTGCAAATAACTAAGACGAAACTATAAACAGAAACCAAAAGCCAAAGCCAACAAAAAATCACTAAAATCAGACGGAAAAATGAAACTAACCAAGAACATAAATAAATACACGTCACATCTTTGGAGTCTTTGGTTAAGTTTTTCTCCCATAAGGCTTAAAAATGGAGTAAGAAATCATAATTTCACCAGTAGCCCCATCTAGAGTTTGGAGCAAATAGCATAAAAAATGTCAGTTGTCGGTTTTGACCTTGGTCATTCACGTGGAACCTCTATGTGCTTTGTGGATCTAACCGAAGTGGACGCGATACATTGGCGTACAAAATTATTTTATAGATGGTAATAACAATTTCGAGTTTAATGAATTGTGAATAGCTGTTGAAATTTTGTCAAATTATGATTTGAATAATATAATACACGTCTAATAATTATTTATAGTCCATCAGTGCGATTGTCCGGTTCCGCCGGTAACAATTTAAATTAATTATTCTATGGAACGACACTGGCAGGTAAACATTACTGCGAAATTCTCGAAGCCGTCCGACGTGGTTTGACGTTTACCCCCTCTCTACCTACCAAAAGCCTTTCCAACTTCTACTTGTGCTATACGTAGTGTTGTTCGTGGTTGTACAATTGTACAAAAAGTTGTACAATCAGTTATGTGGTTCTACGCGCTTTTGAAAAAAGGTAGAAATGTTGTACAATTTGAAGTTGCTAAATATTTATGTAAAATCTGGTATATCGTAAATTGTATGCATTAAAATTAATAAAACAATAATGTTTGAATTTTGCGCCATTCGAGACCAATCAGTACACCTTTTTACATCGAAAACATTTTTTAAACTGGAGAAAAGAAGAATTTTAAGCATCGGGAAGTAGTAGACTAATTAGTGGTTGTACAATCGAACGTAAAAGTGTACAATTTTGACATTAAAAATTGTACAATTCAAAAATCCCTAGGAACAACACTGGCGTCAGATTCTCAAGCTTGTCCGGAATGTCCGGTAGTCCGGTTCTTTTTCACACACTGCTTCATTAACAGACGACGGCACAACACGCGTCACTTGTTTGAATAGGGACGCACTAAACTCTAGGTGTATATTATACACGTGAAAATAATGTAAAAAACTCATGTTCTTATCCGATTTTCATTTGTTTTCAAGTTATAGCATATTAACAAATAAACAAATTTACACATAAAAATTCTCTTAATCATAGCGTTATTTCAGAATTATCAAATGCCTTTGAGCCTTGAACATATGGCATACTTTTATAATGTTAAAATTCAGAAGTGGAAAGCTAGATGATCATTTTTAATTACGCTATAACTTAAAAACAAATGAAAATCGGATAAGAACATATGAGTTTTTTTACATTATTTTCTCGTATATAATATACACCTAGAGTTTGGTGCGCTCCTCCCGACTCACCCTGTATAGTCGTTTTATATGTTTAAGTACTAAATTAATCCGATTCTATTCCTTTTTAAATAAACTGTATTCAGTAACAGGTGGTCTTCATCACCAGGACCTTCATGGATCACAGTTATATAAACATGTTTACAGTCCACTGCAAATGCTGAGTCAGATTGGCCCCCATTTATCTGTGGTGTAAAACACAATAAGTTTTCAATTTTCAAAATAATACATGCTGTTTTCTTTACTCCGACTGAAAGGTATATTAATACTCAACGGAAGTAAATAATTATTACAGTATGCAAAAAGTTTTTAAATTTGTTTTAGTGATATAAAACCTAAAATGTTAATGTTACATAACTACTCTGCTCCAAGGTCCTCAATATGATAGTACAGACCTACAGGGGAACCGGGTATAGAACGGGGTACCTAGGTGGAACGGGGTACCACGTTTCAAATTTTCGCGGGTTAGCGCAGGACCGACATCTCATATATCTCATATATCTCACTATATCCTACTTGGCAATATATTTTACCTTACCGGTAGCATTTAGAAAGCTGCTATAACGTCGAATGCATGATCTAAGAAAGTCCACTGTAAAAATTACCAAATTATTTAGTTTAAAACTTTTGGTATTTATTTAGTCACAATCGCAACGCATGCTCCTGGGGCAGAATGGGGAGAGGCAGAACGGGGCATACCCCGTTCCGCCCCACGTATTTGTTGAACTACTATAATTTATTATAAACGTTGTTTAATAATGTTAACTCTTCTCAGTATGTTGTAGCCATGAAGCTTGATCTTTATGCAGCAACATTTAACCACTATTATCCTAAATATATTATTTTTTCTAGATGGTTCGAACGTACCCCGATGTGCCCCATAGATGAGGCAAAACGGGAAATTGTGCTAATTTTACCAAACAAATTAATAACATAATAAGGAAAAGGGAATAATAAAATATTTGTGTATTAAGCGTTGGAAATTATATTAAATATGACTTCCAAGGAAAAATTATTAGAATCTGAAGGAACATTTCCTCAAAAAAAAAATTTCAAACATTAAGTACCCCGGATTCTCCTACATTGAAAATACATATAGCTCCTTTTTAACTATTACTTCATATTTTTACCAAGGAATAAAATGTTAAAGTCAAAAGGTAAGGCATAGGCATGCTATTTTCGTGTTTCATTAAAACGTTTTAGATAGAAATAAATATTGTCGTTACCTATGTAAAAAAACTCTCCATTTGCTTTGATGAGGAATAAATGCATTTTAAATGAGAATATTTCCATTTGTCAGTACCGACTGTGGATGAGATGTGAGATGATTCATATGAATTTAACGAGCCATTAACGTAATCGTTCTAGAACAATCTACAATAAAGAAAATTGAATTTATAACAAATTCGCTTTTGAACCATTTGTTTTGGTTAGTAATATATCAAGGTTGTTTACAGGCGACTACATTTTTTCACCGTATAAATATTGATAAGGACTTCTCTTCTGATGCAAATAAAAATATATATGTTTATTTTTTACTTATGTACCGACTAAATACATATTATCTGTTTAAAACATAAATAAATGGACCGTAAAAAAATTGTTGCCGGATTTGATACTCTATTTTATAATGACAATCTTTTGTCAAGAGTTCAACTAACAGCTTTAGAAAATTAATTGATAAGTGATATCAAATGAGAAACTATACTACATGCGTTTAAATATGCGTATACGAGCAAACCGTTAGTTGAAATTAAATTGCGTATACATATGCGAACCGAACGGTTTGCACCACAAAGCACATAGAGGTTCCACGTGAATGACCAAGGTCAAAACCGACAACTGACATTTTTTATGCTATTTGCTCCAAACTCTAGATGGGGCTACTGGTGAAATTATGATTTCTTACTCCATTTTTAAGCCTTATGGGAGAAAAACTTAACCAAAGACTCCAAAGATGTGACGTGTATTTATTTATGTTCTTGGTTAGTTTCATTTTTCCGTCTGATTTTAGTGATTTTTTGTTGGCTTTGGCTTTTGGTTTCTGTTTGTAGTTTCGTCTTAGTTATTTGCAAAATTGTGATGTTTCGCTTTTTTATTTCCTACTGTGTTTTGCAATAATTTTGGTGCTACGTTGAAAACTTTGAGAAAAACTTCATTAATTCACCATATATTCACCATGCATCTGCATCATAAAAAGACAAACGGGGACAACAACTAATTGATAATCAATTTATCACTGGACTAGATTCCGAAATCATTTTTCACATAAGAGAGTAATACCACCATCTGTATTTGGAAGGAAAATACCTATTTATCATTGAATGAAGGATTCACCTTTTAATACAATACCTATATTACATTTGTCCTCAGTTAAAAAGACATTTATAAAATATATAACTTTAGTGTTAATAAAATGTAATATCCTAGTCTCTACTTCACATTTAAATTATTGATAGGTACCTATTTTAAAGATTTGAGATTATATATCTATTTGCTCCAAGTAAGTATTCGTTAAATATGTGTTATTATTTGTATTTATTTTTATCTAATAATATTTATTTAAGTTATTAATAAACATATTTTAAGAATGTTCTATTTTATTATTTATTGATATATCTTATATTTATTTAATAAAAATATGCAGAACCAACTCTCCACATTAGACCCCTTATAACAAATTAATTCTTCAAATTTGGTATAATCGACCTAAATTATTTTGTAAAATAAAAGTTTCGAACTTACTAGTTCCATACTTTATTTTATAAAATAATTTATGTGGAAATCATTTAAAATTTAATTTAAAACTACTACCTACTCCTAAAATTACAATTTGAATTTACCGCCATCTGTCAATTGTCATTTTAGTTCCAGCTCCAAACACAAGGTGGCGCTAATTTGGTTTAAAAGTTTAACATTGGCGTGGGGTCTCTAGAAGATACATGCTTTGTGGTTTGCACGCCGTTTGCTAAAAGCTTGGTTGATGTTGAAATTAGTTGCGAACCGAATATGTTAGCCGTGAGCCATTCGCCAACCTCTAATTCTCATGATTGGGACGGGGCGAGGAGTAAACTACTCCCGAAATTCGGGTACGTTTTCACTCGAAATCACTTCGAAAGTTCCAAAATCATCATCGAAAATCATGGTCAAAATCTTCGAAATCAATTTGTCGCTCAAAAACAAATTCAGCAGCTTGTGGATCAAAAGACAAGAGAATAGTCCAAAAAAAGGACATCGTATAAAATTAAGATGGATTTTCAGCGAAATCACCGAAAACATATAAAAACATTTTAGGTGTTTTTCGAAATACGGGTACGTTTTGACCTTAGTGGTTTCCCTCTCGGGACGTGGTTTGGAGCGCCGAACTGTAACAAATATGACTACGACGATAACGATGCTGTGTAATTCGACACTCCAACAAACTTAAGACTTTATTTATGGGATATTTCGACGAAACACATTAAGATGACTTGTTCATGTTAACGAATATATGCTTAGGGTGGAATAACCTTACCTTCAGTGTTGATTGGTATTGGTAAACGAACCAGAAACGAACTGTTCTATCTCATATTATAATACATACGATATTTACATTTTAAATATAATTGTTTTGTTTTGTAAAATAAAGTAGTTTATTTACGATATTCTTGCAGAACTAACCATTTGCGAGCCGTTTCCAAATCAATTGTGGCGATCCGCTGCCTGTCGATTTTTCGACGAATATTTTATTTTATTCGTCCGTTTTGAAACTAATTTATGTAGTGGCTAGGTGGAAAACTTATTTAAACCGATTGACAATAAACTTAAATGTGAAATCGGCAGAATAGTCTCGCAGCATCCAGGAAGTCGTACCGGGTAATAATCTTGAAAATTTCACATGGTCTGTTGAAACGAGCAGTTACTCGAATATGTATTTTGCCGATAGATCAGGTAGAGGATAGTTAGCTTAAAAAACTGTTAATAAAGTTAAAACTTCTTAGTTTATGCATTTGGTTTCATAAGGCAAAGCTTTCAAGGAGGGCAGCATATTGGGGTTGAACCCAATATGAATGAATAAAAATATTAAAGTTATGTTTATTGACCATTTACTGCACACAGCAAATTCATAGACACTATACATATCGCACTATTTGACATTCTTATTAAACTCATTAATTTAAAATTAACTTTAAACTGAGTGACTACACACAGAATTGTTTGAAAGCAGCCATAAGGTATAATTTATTTATTGGATACTATAAAAAATTAATAGTAGTTACATGTAGAGTTAAGTAACAAGAACTTTAAAAACAAAACAAACCTTTATATCTAGTGAACTTAATTTAGTACAGTCCTCAACTTTCTTAGGCTAACATTAAAGATATCCATTTGGACATCGCCAAAAAACTCATTGGTAACAGCCATTGGGGTATATTCTGTAACAATTCCTTTATATTTAACGGCCTTTAAAAATATTGGCGGCCTTTAAAAATATGTTCGTATTCGTTAATTTACTTCTGTCATTATTTAAACAGATTTCTTTAAGATAGTCCTCTAATGTATTTTAAAGATCCGTTTAAATAATGACAGAAGTAAAAAAGAAAATATTTTTAAAGGCCGTTAAATATAAAGGAATTGTTACAGAATAGACCCCATTATCTTGTTAAAAAGAGATACTACTTGGATCTAAACTAAATAATTTTTTGTTACTTGGGATTCTTAGATTAATCTTTGCCACATTAAAATTTATATAGTCAATCAAATCACAATCTTTGTACTTAACATTATTTAAAATAGAGTACAAAATATATTACAACCTGTTGCTTTCTTCTTTGTAAAAGAGATTTAATCTTAAAACTATCCAGCATAGTTTTATATGAGATCTTATGAAGGTACAAGTATTTTTTATGGCATAAAGGTATGGTAAAAATATTTTTTGTACTTTTTCACTATGATCAATATGTGTGGCTTTCAAGGGCATCCATATTTGTGAAACATACTCAAGATGGGATCTTAGTAAGGCATTATATAATCTTTGGTGGTAATTCTAAAATCTTTTTGTATTTCTGATTTAAAAACCCATAGCTTTTATTGTTTTTTTAGTTATGTGTAAGAAATGGTTATTAAACTTCAAATTAGACTGAAAGCCAACTCCAAAATCCTTTACTTCATATTCAGGATTTAATGTGACATCACAGGTCTTGTGTCTAATGTAAAAAATTAATAGGCTACGGATCCTTACAACTTAAAATATGCCTATGTTTGTAAGTGTTAAATGGACGGATAAAAAGTGTTGTTTTTATTTACAACTATAATAAGAAAGATATTATTTTTGATACCTGATAATCAATAAACAATATATTTTTTTGGAGTAGTAACAGATTTATTAATACACAACTATTATTTTGTTACAAATATTTATATTATATTTATAATTAACATAATAGTTGATATAAGTCCTTTAAAAATAATATATTTTGATTTAATTGTTGAATTTATACATGAGCAATTTCCCTTGTAGCGTTGTTTACATTTTGCAGAGAACTATTGTATTCTGCTTTTAGCTGATAAATCATGTACATATAAACGGGTTGAATGTAGACAATGTTAATGTTTTTGCTACTACTGCTGGCTAGGAATGCTGGGCTGTGAGACCAACAGAAAAAAAACGAAGCACAAAGCACTAGATCAGTTTCTATCACTTATACACTCACAATTTACAACCATTCAAGGAACTAGCATGTTGGAAATACTTTACGAAAACATATTAAACATAAATCAGTCGAATGCAATGTATTTTCTTCTTATAAGACACATTTTTAGCTTGAGTACTTCTAGTACTCTATTTATTCCAATGTTCTCAAATAAAACGAGCAATAATACGTAACAATAAGGTTAAAACACACACTAAAGTGTATTTGGGGTATTTTTGATCTAACTTCACTATCAAAACAACAAATTTTCCGTTTTTAAGCTGTGAATGTATTACAAAAACTACTTCGATAAAATGTAAACAAAAGTTTGTATTTGTGTACGAAATATGGATTGCCTGCACATGGCAGCGAGTTTTTAACCGGATTTATGACAAGTGATAGGTTACATCCCGAAAACGTCAGCGCAGTAAAAACTGCGCGTCTTTTTCCCGCCCAGGGAGTGTCATGGGCCTGGTAAGACCGCTGGCGTTTTGGCCTCCACCTGAATTTATTGCTGGCTGGCTACTCGCTAACATGACGCATGTTGCTAACATGACGCAGGTTCATTATATCAACTCTTGTTACACACTGCTGTTTTAAATGGGACTCCCGATATTTTAGATATATTAAAATTGTATATTTTTTAGGTTTAGAATGGTTTCGTAATACTGTATTCAACCCCAGAATGTTTTTGAAAAATATTACTGTATTGCCAAGCAATTTTTTTTTAATTAGAGAATGATGCAGACCCTAAATTAAATTATCATAATTTAGATACCTTAAAAATTATTTCAAAATTGTTTAAAATACAGACTCATAAAGTATCACGCTAAATAATAGTGGTGATAGAACTAGTTTATTTTTTACAGAGTGTCAGAGTTGGCTGTTTTAAATATTGCTTTTCCAGTCCTTAAAAATGGGATAAATCTTTATTCTTCTTCAGAATGTATTTTAATTAAATGCTCTTGTATCGTAGAAGATTTCATAACTTCATTTGAAACTAGAGTGCGTAAATCCATATTTTAAATACTCAATACTGTACTGCTAGCATTCCTATTTAGACGTAGGTTCAGACCAATGAACTGGAGTGGGGTAAAAAGCCAATGTGCATATTGTATCAATAGAACAATATGCGACTCTATGGGCGCAGCCATTTTTATTTCTCATTTCACTTGGGAGTATTTATAATAACCATTTTCTGTTTCACTTTGTTATTGTTCAATCCACATGCTGGTGGATCAGACAATAACAAAGTGAAATAGAAAATGGTTGTTATAAATACTCCCGAGTGAGATGAAAAATAACCTGTCTTTGCCCATAGAGTCGCATGTCAAGCCTATTGACAAGGATTCTACCCCACTCCAGTTCATTGGTTCAGACATATTAAAATGAAAATTAATTTCTCAACAGATTTAAAGATGGTTATAGAAATAATATCTCACGACTATTTATCGTGACGAAGCACATTAAAATAAGACATTTTCTAGAGTTAGGTTTCTTTTTTATAGATTTTACTTAATGTACGTATTAACTTGTATGTTTGCGATGCCGGCGCACTTGCTCTATAAACAAGTAATTTCAAGTTTCCACGTTCTTGTTTTTGTTCGATTGGATGAACTGCGGATTTGCTTGAATGTTATAACAATAAGATAATTTACTTAGCTAGATAAAATATTTATTCATGAAAACAAGTATTATATTTTATTATATTAATTTCCTAAATAGATACCCTATAGGCACACAATATTAAATATTTTTTTTTTTTTAATATTTCTAAAATATTTATTTGAAATATTTATTAACTTTATTTTATAAACATTTTGTTTTAATTGAAATATACATATTTTTATATATTGATGGTGATAAGGTAGGCATCACCCCTCTTAATTACTTTAACGCCCCCCCCCCCTTTACTCCGGATCTGCACCCGTCCCCATAGAAAGTTCCAGTGCCCACTAGGGGGCGGTAAGCCAATTTTTGGGGATTGTCAAACATATGGTCTAAACGGATAAAAAATGGTGATTTTCAATTATACAAAATGGTATATAGCAACCTACACTTTGCTTAGCAACGGAACTGATATGCTGATAATGTGATACAATAAAATCAAACAATTTTATAACTTTCACTATGCACGCAATTGTAGTGCATATTACTTATAATTGCATTATATTATCATCTTTAGGTAGAAATATTTAGTCTAATCGAAAATTATTATAAAATACGATTTAACGATTTAAAATAGTTTAATCAAAAATAACAAAATAAGATTAGCATAAATAAATATTAAAAATGCGTGAGTTGTATCCATTATACTTAAAAGAGGATTTAATTTTAGTTTCATTTTTTAAACACATTATAAACAATCGGAAAAAAACTATATGGCTAGCCGCAATATATTACTTTTCTGCCAAGTTACACAAATAACTATTATACATTAATATACCCGATATGCTATTTTCAAACTTACCCTTTCCACCACTGGTTGGCCTGGAACGCATTAAATAGATCACCTAATCCAAACGGCTGTTTCGAGTTCATTCCAAATGAAGGACTAAAATCAAACTCAGGCAAATCTAGTAAAGGTCCACCAAATCCATTAGCACTGACATCAACGACTCCATTGGGAAGTACAGCGCTCACGGGAACACCAGGCTTTCCATCCGCTTCAGATACTATGCTAGTGGTAGGAGGAGCTTTAGATATCTTCGGTTTAGGTTGTAATACAGGCTTTTGCTCGGAGCTTGCACCTGCTGGGTCTTTGTAGTTATTGGAAAGTGGTTCACGTCGTTCATCACTACTGTCTTCGATTTCTTCGGATTTTTCGGCTGCTCGTCTACCTTGTACTACTGGATTGTCCCAATCCCAATTTAATTTGTATGGTTCCTGTTGAAGTTCATGGAAGAGGCTTAAGTCACTGAAATCAAAGTTTAATTATAAATATGATGACCAGCTAGCAAATTAAAATGTTTAAGTAGAACTAGGAAAAGTAGGTCATACAAAAGATCAATAAATAAAGAAAGCTGCAGAAAAAAAATCTGATGTGTCCAACACATGACTTTCCTATCTAGTTACTATAGGTTTTTTTCCATTATTTTGTACAACCTATTGCAGTACCTCTATAAATGTTTAGAGGATAAACTAAATATATACATTTTCCACATACATCTAACTCGAAACATTTTTTTATATATATATATATATTCATTGAAAACGAAAATACTGAAAAATTTAAATTTAGCACTCTTCCTCCAATTTTTCCATTACGGTTCAATTTAGAAAAATCATGTAAAAAACAAAAATCATAGAGATCGATATCGCAAACAACTTTTAGTTTAACAATTTTCTTAAAAATCAGAATTTTGTCAAATTTTTCGAATACGGACCATTTCAGGAAAATTTGCCTTCATTAAAGATTGGGCCTGTCCTTAATTGTGGATGTTTAAGAGCGATATCCATGGTTAGAAACGAGCTCGAAACGGCTACAAGGTTTTCTCTTTCAATTTCGAAAAATTTTTTTTGAAATTTTCTATACCTGCTTTGTAAATGATAGAGAATCCCGCTGTAGAGCCCAAATTCAAAAAAACATTTTTTTATAATTTTTCTTTACAAATTAGGAAAATTATTGCAAAAAGGAATCTTTACCGGGAATTGTTATATAAAAATCAACTAATTGTTTCTTATACATTTTTTTGTCCATAGCGTATATTTTTTGAAAACCTTGATTTACGAAAACTGAGAAAATGTATCAAGATTTATATTCATATAAATTGATTTGGTAACAAGGCGGCGGACGTTGTGTGCAGTACCCGAACCGAAAGTATTTATTTGATGGCTTTGTCTTGAAGTCGCTGAAATTATTCAAAAACTTTTTAGTTTCTTGGAATTTAATATATTTATTATTTTGTTTTTAATTGCTGTAATTAGGTATAGTTTATTTCGTATACAGGGTTGGGATTAAAGTTTGGAACCAAGTAAATATCTTTAAAACGAGAAGGACGATATTTATGAAACTTTGAGTTATTGTCAGAAGGTGAACGGCGAGCATTTTGAATATTTGAAGTGATTTTGTTTAAAGTATTATTCTCATTAGACTAAAGTAAATAAATTTACCTATTCTTTAAATGTAAAGTGATTTATTTCTCGTTTTTATAAATAATTTCCACTAAACTTAGTATGTACGAATTCGGAATAACAGGATCTTTTAAAATCTGCAAAAATATACAAGATGTCCCCTCTAAATTACAAAAGTTGAGGGTATTTCCGGTGAAACCGGAAGTACAGTAGTAACAAAAAATATGGCATCAGATGCGTTATGCGTCATTGTATTTGCCTGCAAAGTTTCATAAATATTTAGTTATAATTGGGATTAAATAAAATATTAACAATTGAAATGGCAAATTTTTTAATCGCACCGTCGCGTCGTTCTATCGTGTGCATGGAAGAGCTTCTCAAAATAAAAAAAAAATAAATTGTAATTTCGTTTAGGGTACACACCAAGAGAAAAAATTCCGGAATCTTTTCTAGTTGTCATGGAAACTTTATAACAAAAAAGCATTTGAGTTACTATAAAATAGAGGTGTCAAATTTTCACTTATAATACCACTAGTGCCTAAAAAATTTCCTGATATTAATTTAGGCACGTGTGGTATTCGGTAAGAAAATTTTACATCGAAATATCAAATTTTGACAGACATGAATTAGAACGGCTAAAATAAAATTTGTAAAGTTGGCCATGCCAGTTATTCGAATTTGTCATATTTGAAGTCGTTTAGTCGACACGAAAAACTTAATTAATGTGTTACTTATAATAATTGTACTGTATTTCTATCTAGTTATAATTGGTGTGAAATTATTAACAATAAAAATGGCAAATTTTTTAATCCCTCATACTGTCACGTCATGTCATAATGTAATGGAAGAGTTTCTTAAACGTCAAAAAATTTCAGTTGTAATTTAATTCAGGTGCTCCCTCCAAGAGAAAAATTTCCAGAAATTTTTTCTGTTTGTCATGGATACGTTTTCACATATCATCGAATGAAATTATACAACTTGAAAAAGAAACGAGAGGGAAAGCTGGCAACCCAGTTTGGAAACAAGCCAGAAGTACCCGCTTAACCGCGTCAAATTTTGGAACCCTATGCAAAATGCGTCCAAAAACAAGTTGTACGAATTTTATTAAAAACTTGTTATGTTCCAATTATATGGGAAATGAATATACTAAGTATGGAATTGAAAAAGAACCTTTAGCTATAGAGGAATTTTTAAAGGAATTTAAAGTGGAAGTAAAACAATGTGGTTTATTTGTGGATTCTGAATATGGTTTTTTAGGCACAAGTCCGGACGGTTTAATAGGAACCGAGAGTATTATTGAAATTAAATGTCCAGCTACTGCTTCAAAACTGACTCCGGAAAAAGCAATAGTTGAAAAAATTATAAAATTTGCAATTATTCATGACAATGGCCAAATGCAATTAAAACGAACTCATAATTATTATTACCAGGTTCAAGGACAACTTCACGTAACTAAAAGAAATATTTGTTTTTTTATTGTATGGACACCTTTAGGTATGTTAGTGGAAAAAATAAAAAGATGATATATTTTGGCATAACGAAATGGAAAGCAAACTAAAACAATTTTATTTAGGTTGTATACTACCCGAGATCTTAGATCCACGTTTCACTAAAGGCTTAGCTATTAGAAATCCGACCAGAAATTAGCCAAAAAAAAATTATTATTTTTATTTCTTTTTTTATTGAGAATCATATACTAGATTATATTTTTTTATTTTATAAAACGTTTTATATGTACGAGTAGTACTAGAAAATGATTTTGAATGGATTGTTTTACTTTTTTATATATGAGTATGTAATTATTATACTACTTATGTATTTTTATTTTATACGGGTGTAAATAAGTGCGAAAGATTATAGGAGGTGATTGTAGAAGTTATTTTGTTAAAAAAGTGCCTTTAAATGTAGTTTGAAATATGCTTCGTTTTCGAAATACAAAGTGTTTAAATTTTAGCACTAACTTTTTTTATCAAAATAACTTCGGCAACCATCCCCTAAAATCTTTTCCACTTACTTACAAACAACCTTTATATAGAGCTAAGAGAATTTATAAATACTTTTTGAATATTTGCTTCTGAAATACCCATGGGGAAATACCTATATATGTATGGGTAAATAAATAAAAAATATATTTCGTAAATAAAATATTTAGTAAGAAAAAAAAGTTTTATTAATAAAATGTTATAGGTACTTTTATTTTCAATTTAATTTCTAATATGTGCCAATTGTATTCTGATGATCAGTTTGGTATAATAAGATGTGTTTCAAAGCAATCTCCATGCTACTGCTATCAAAAAACGAGACAAACAAAACCGAATGGTTCCGAAAATTTGTGTTACACCAGGTTCTAGATACCTTCAAAAAATATTTTTAACAAGGAAAACAAAAAAATTACTCCTTGTAAGACCGGACCTACTATTCATCGTCGTATTGAATCTTTTAATCATCTAAGTTAACACATTGAAGGGAGCTGGAAGCAACGTTGCCAAGTTGTGTTCAGATGCAATAGATGCGCTGAAAATTGTCAGTGCGTTCTCAAACGTGAATTTGCTGTTAGGTGCCGAATGGATATCCCTCTTAAGGGCAGCATGTAGTGGCGACTTTATAGCTTTCGGGTGCGCTCGCCGACATTCGTATCCGTTCGAAGTTTTTTAATATTAAATATTTAATATAATCGTTATATAAACCTTAAATTATAATTTCTAATGCCTTTTCAATATTATGTACTATTATAGACAACAAAAAAGATGAACTATAATTTAAAGTTATTAAAATGTGGTTAGAAATAAGTATAAGGACAAGGATTCTAATGTCAAAATTTCAGGTTTGCAATAAGTCTAATTTTAGCATGGAATTTATTTGACTCTAATTACGATGTCACTATTAGTGGCTGGCGTTATACAAATTTGCAATACCTCTCTAATAATATTAGAAGTAACTTTTATTTGAACAATTTTCTTCTCCAAACATAACAGATACATATATTCCATAAAATATAAAAACGACCTCCTATAAAGTACCCCTCAGATGTTCCGACTTTGTCCAAAATCTAATCAGTTCACCTCAGGCCGACATAAAACTTAAGTTTAAAATTTAATGTTTTTTTCTTTGTCTATTTTTGAGTTTTCTTCAAAATTCGTAATTTACACATTTTCTCAAATATCTCGAATACGATCTATTATAGAGAAATTATGTATAGAACAAAAATTATAGAGAATTATATTATTTAGTACTCTGAGATGGTGGACTAGGGCACAAGCCGCCACTGGCATGATTACGTCAATATTGAAGTTTTACAGTTCCTGGATAACCAGTACCTAATGAGAAGGCTGAGAAGGACCAAATCATTTGAATAAGTGACGTGAAGTTGTGTAAAAGCAAATCAGAGTTTGCTTGTGCAGCGCATAGTTCCGTAGTTTGAACATCCCATTGGGTGACCTCTTAGTTTTGGGCTTCTTATGTTTATTTGATTTTATAATAAAGAAAAATTGAGGTTGTTGATTTACTCCAATTAACTAATTACATAATATTAAATAAAATAGCATAGATAATGAGTGACAATAAAAAGAGGAAAAAGATCTAAGAATTATGGAAAGAAAAATTATGAGAGCAATATTATGACTAATTAAAATCACAGAAGAAGAATATAGAATAAGATCAAATGAGGAAATTATACAAGAGCTAGAAGAAGACATAATAATAAAAATTAAACAATCCAAAATTAAATGGCTGGGACACGTATGGAGAGCAAAAAATGAAACAGTACTTCATCCAATGTTACATTGATCAGAATGATTAAAGGAAATGGAAGAAGATCTACGAAGGACAGGAGTACATAATTCGCAAGAAAAAGTACAGGATAGGAAAAAATGGAGAGACATTACAAAGAGTATTGTCCAAGGGAATAGGATTGAACTACCCAAAATATGGATTTAGAGAGAACAGCAGCTTAAACCCACCAGAGGCGTTTTTGGCCACTTTGTATTTAAATATAAAGGCACATACATTATCAAAATATAGGTACTAAAAAATTATTTTTTTTAAAAAATAGGTACCTACCTAAAATTAGACTTTCAAAAGTATTTCAATTTTTATAAACATATATTTAAGAATCGATTTTTAAAATGACAAGAACAGTATTTAGAAATATAATTGTATTTTTGTTAGAGTCTGAAAATTACCTATGTTTCGTTTAACAAAGTGTTTCCTGTTATACTGATATTGTTAATGCTGGTACCATCATTATACTACCATAATACCGTCTATCTTAATGGGCATACATTTTAAAAATATTAAGAAGTCATTAAAGCATTAATGAGGCCTTTCTCGTTGATTTTTGGAAACCCCGATTATATTATCGAAAAAAATATCCCAAATTAAACTGAATATATTTATATTAAATTTATATTTTTATCAAAATGAGATTTATATCGTGTAATAACTCGCAAATATTCAGTCAAAAAATTATATTTTTTTGGCATAGGCAAATTGCCATTCAGTCAGACATATAGATTCGGCTATAATTAGAACTACCCAAGATTATTTTCTAACGAGGCATAATACAATAGGTAAACAAGCTTAAGATTACATTCACAAACGAATCTTGGTTTCTCTCAAAAATTGTAAGAGAAATTGTTAATATTATTAGAAAAATAAGTTAAAGTCGTTCCAATATTTAAGGAAGATGTAATGAATTAAATTTTTCATAAGATTCATATAAAGCATGTTTGATTGTACCGTGTATTTTTTCATTCGAAGAAAACGTGATTAAGATCTCTGGTTTATTCACAAAAGTCACAATTTTCATCTTATTTTATATTAAGAGGAGTTATTTACTTGGCGTTAGAGCAGAGCATGCAAGGGTTTCGTAGTACCTCACTTTTAAAGTTTATTTTTGACTTATTCTGAAAGAAAAAAGTATGTGCGTGTAGGTAAAGGTTAAAATCTATGCTCCTCTGGAAAAAAATACAAAACTCGACTTTTTATACCCATTTTCTCAATTTTTTTTAAAAAAAACTAAATTGAATTTTGAAAAAGTGGTTCCAGAGAAGCATAGATTTAACCACGTAAATATTTTTTTCTATTAAACAAAGTCAAAAATAAACTTTTTAAGAAATTAATATTTGTGAATGAAAATAATTTATAATATATTTTACTGTTTTACGAGGGATAAATAAATTTTACGTATTTGTACATCTTATTGTTTTACGTAAATCAATTCTGTAAAAAATCTCATAAAATCTTTTATTTTTTGCTAAAGCCACCCAAGATGGCATGACAGAATACCAAATAAATGGTAAGAAATTTTGTTTAATTTTTATTAATATGGCGCAAGGAATCTCAATTTATTTGGAATATGTTACACTTTATTTATTTCTAAAACTTGGTAGTAAGCGATCCATTTAAAATATGATTATTATTATTATAATACGCTTTTTTAAATTTTAGATTTTACCAGTGGCAGTGGCAATTGATGATATATAATTATTATACCAAATATTTTGACTAGTGGAGCACGTTTTTAAGTTCACAAATAATAATATCAAGATTCTGATTAGGATTAGTAGTTTTACTACAAAGGGTTTTGTGCCAAAGCCAAGCCGTGTATTGATATTGTAAAACTCAGATGAGTAACTATCACATCAATAGAAATTAAACATTCTCATATGAATCTTTGTAACGTAATTATTATTTATAATTTTAATAACTTCATACGGTCAAACATTTTAGCTAACTTATTTAATTCTAAATATAAATTGAATTTCATTTTAAAAGTTCATTATACTGTTAAGTTGTTGCAGCTTTACTGCGCTTAAGTACCGTTCAGATTAAAATATGAATTGATTTATGGAGCTTAACTGAAAAACAGAAACTAATGCTATCATTCCAAAAAAAAAGTATTATGGACAATAAAAGGAATTTCTAACTGTGATATCTCATTTATTGACATAAGCATTATTTTCATAATTCAAATAAATATATCTCTGTTAAGGAATGGTCATATTTTATTTAATATATTCATTTAGACATGTTTTTGTTTTTTGTCTAGATGATATTGATTATTATCTTTTTCTATATAACTTCTTATACCCGACATTGTGAGATAAAAAAAGCTGTACCTAGGTGGTTCATTATAACAGATTATTCAAACAAACAAAAATAATTTTTGTTAAAATATAAATAATAATATATGCTGAAACATTATATTTGATCGAAAGTACCTTTTAATTTAACTAACTCACTCATGCCTACCCCAAGTTTGAATATTATAAATCCGCTTGAATATAAAAAACAACAGGTATAGAAAATATTTTTTAAGAACCTAGTTTATTTAAAAATGTAAAATGTCAAGAAACCGTTTATTGTCCGTTTACATTAGCCTCCTGTATTAGTTACTTTGGCTTTTTGAATCGAGGACATCGGTGGTACAGGAGCGAATGCATTGCTAAACTATGGAAGCTTTTCTACTCTCAGACAATCAATTATTGTAAAGTACATATTTTGTGCTATTGTGAAATATTTTTCAGTTCCTTTGTCTCAACTTCGCGCGTTAGAGTTTAGAATATGTATCCCTTGTATATACATGCAATTGTTAAAATTATGAATGAAAGCTGTTTTTGTTTAGTCTCGGAAGTAATTTTGTAGTATTTAGGCACCACCCTTAAGTTGTAATTTTTATACCTACTAAACTACCGTTGCCCCGCGTGTCTTTCAGTGGGTTCTTTCGTTCGCTGTTGGTGCAGTGTCCACCAGTGTAAATTACACCAGTTACACCACCTTATTTACCCTAATTTACTTTCTCCTTATATTCCTTATACACATGTCGAGTGTAATTCACTCTTGCTAAATAACTGGGGGAGAAAATATCCACCAGTGGACACCACATCCGACAGGAGTGTAATTCACTTCTGCTAAATAGCTGGGGGAGAAAATATCCACCAGTGGACACCATATTCGACAGGAAGGTATAGTGGGTTTTACACCAGGCCAAACAAAAGGTTTAGTGTCCGTTGGTGTAGTTCATTCCTACACCAGTGGGACGAACAAAATAACCTCTTAAGAGCAAACCGAACACATTGAAAATGTATTGTAGGAGCTGGTGTTTAGTTATTAAGGTACCATTTCGGTAGGCGCGACAGATGACCGCCGACGCGACATACGACCGCCGACGCGACCGAGAAGTGTCTAAAATACATACAATTATATGCAACACATTTCACACGGCGCTACACGAAAAGTGTCGTCAAGACGACACTTCCTGGAGACACTTCTGAATGGGTCCACCAAAATTTTTCGAATATATTTTTTCGAATATATTTTTTCGAATATATTTTTTCGAATCCTATTTTTTCGAATCCTATTTTTTCGAATCCTATTTTTTCGAATGCTAAATTTTCGAATCGAATTTTTCGAATTTATATTTTTTCGAATTCTAATTTTTCGAAAACATATTTTTCGAAATTGTTTTTTTCGAAAAACAGTTTTCTGAATCTCTTACTTTTAAAATAAACATCTTTTTATATGATAAAAAGTTTCTGATTCCGTTACTGTTTTTTTTATTTTTGATGTATTTGTTTGTTGTCACCTCAGATAAACAAATTGTCACATTTAATATTGTTGATGTAATTTTTGATTGTCATATTTAATGTCTTTTAAGATGTTTAGTGGTTCAATTTTAAATCGAAAATTGTACTTAGATGGGTATTTTTACGTCAAATATAAGCAGTGTAACGACAAAATATACTGGAAATGCGAAGAATTTCACAAAAAATTCAAGGGGCGAGCAATAACGGAAAACGGAGAACATGGAGTAAAAGGAGAACACAACCACAGTGAAAGAAGTGAGAAGGAGGAAACGGAAAGCGTAAGAGAGGATATAAAAAATATGGCGTCAACTTCGCAATACACCCCACATCATATTATTTCCGAGGCAACAAAGGCTTGTTCTGTTATAACGCGAGCAAATTTACCATTTATAAGTAGCCTGAAAAGAACAATCCAATATACAAGAAAGAAAACCAATCCGTATCCTTGTGTACCTAGTTTAACGGAATTAACTTTGCCCGATAAATATAGAGTTACCGATAATGGTGCCAGTTTTTTGCTGTTCGACTCTGGCAAAAATGAACGAAGAATACTGATTTTTTCCACAGCCGCTAATATGCGCTTCCTTGGCGAATCAGTATATTGGTACATGGATGGAACTTTCAAATGTGTACCTACTATTTTCGAGCAATTGTATTCAATTCATGGAATCGTTGGTAGTCACACGGTTGTCCCTTTAGCATATGTGTTACTTCTAGACAGAACCGAGAAAACCTACACTTTTTTATTTGAGAAAATAAAAGAATTTATGCAAAAAACAATGATTAAGGTAATTACAACTGATTTTGAAATATCCCTCTTCAATACTGTGAAGACAGTGTTTCCTTCGGTTTCGCATATTGGCTGCTATTTTCATTTTAAACAGTGTTTGTACAGAAAAATACAAAAATTGGGTCTTAAAAAGGAGTACGATACTAACAGGCTTTGTTCATTTAGTGTCAAATTATTGGCTGCATTAGCTTTTATACCGCAAAAACACGTACTTAGAACATATGAGCAAATTCGGCAACGATTACTACTTCCTAAAAACCTTGATACTTTTTGCAATTATTTTGAAGCAACCTGGATAGGAGTGAAGACAAACGAAACAATGAAAAACCCAAGATATGACCACAAATATTGGAACTTTTACGATCATATTTTAAATGATATACCAATCACGAACAATTTTTGTGAATCATGGCATAATACTTTCCAAAGCCAAATTAATTGTAAGAATCCCTCGATATGGAACTTTATAGAAGCCTTGAAAAGAGAACAGAGCATTACTGAACAGAAAATAAATCAAGAAATAAGAGGACAATCACCTAAGAAGCGAATTCGAAAACACAACTTTCAAATTAAACATATTGTCTCAAGTTTCACAGAAGATATGGATGACGACCAAATAGAACAACATATTAGAAATATTGCTTTAGTTATTTAGCTATTAATATTGCAATATTATTAAAAATAACATGCTTATTTTTATACAAATTGTTTCTTCTAAGTTGTTTCAATAAATATTGTTGTTGGTTGAACTAAAATTTTAAAACCTGATTTCGAATTATTGATTTTAAAAACATTTGACATTACAAAATATCTCGTTCAAAAAATTTATTTTCGAAAAATTTTTCATTCGAAAAGTTATTTTCGAAAACTTATTCAATCGAAAAATTATTTTCGAAAAAGTTGCATTCGAAAAATTAGTCATTCGAAATTTTAGCATTCGAAAAAATATAATTCGAAAAAAATACATTCGAAAAATTTTGGTGGACCCCTTCTGAATCTGCCTCGGGGCAAAGGTTTGCTGCGTGTCGCACTCGGGGTCACTGTCCTCGAGCATCTGTTCATTTTGAGGGTGATTAGGATGGAAATTTCTTTCGATCTAGGCAGCGTTGCCAGATTTTGGAACAGTATGGGTAAAAAAACCGTAGATCTGAACAGTAGATTTTAATACAGGGGAAAATAATTATAATTTGCAGTGTAGTAAATAAAAAAACAAGTATATAAGAAA
The DNA here is from genome assembly GCA_927349885.1 of Psylliodes chrysocephalus. Classification (NCBI taxonomy): domain Eukaryota; kingdom Metazoa; phylum Arthropoda; class Insecta; order Coleoptera; family Chrysomelidae; genus Psylliodes; species Psylliodes chrysocephalus. The sequence goes on along the minus strand of OV651829.1, from coordinate 1,841,738 downwards.
CGAAAAATACTTTTTTCTACCCAAATTAGAAAGTAAACAAAGAATAAAAACAAATAAAATCATTTTTAATATATACTTAACGTACGGGAAAAAACCAATGAAAAATAATAAGTACCTACTTCTTTTAGATCAGTCTGAATCAGATGTTTTTTTATGATGCCCTATTAATTCTTTGTTTCATTTTAAATAAAAAAAATGATTATCTTGATGTTTTTTTTTATGGAGCCAACCTACACTAGTGTATGCTTATTACGCTGCTTTTACTCAATGACATATATAGTTTAAATAGACTGCTTATCCATACGTAAATAAAACGATGAAAAGTGGGTCGAACTGGGAGATGTTTTCTCTTTGTCTAGTGCATGCAATGTTTGTGTTTTGTCTCAATTTTGAGTGCTCACTAGTAAACAAACCTTTCACAGGACCGGTTTTAAAGAAAGTTTAGTCTAGTTGAGATTTTGTTCTCATTGTCATTACTCAGTCGGACATTTTGTTGAATTGTTTATTTTATTTAGTTTTAATTATACTTATGTTCTGTTTTAAGTTTTTTAATTATTTGAGTATAAAAACTTGTTTTGTTTTTAAATTTAAATGGTGAATTGCTCTATAAAGGTTTGTAAGACCAGCTACAGTAATATAAAAAGTAACATTTCATTTTTCACGCAAGTATCAATACAAGTAGGTACAAGGTAAATACGTTTACAATAATTTTACGAATTATAATTAATTTTATTAATAATAATAAAGTATTTATTGTAAATACAATTACATAAATATTATTATATTTAAAGGCCCGAGTTAGAGCTATCTGGGCTTTACAAGTACATTTTAAAAGTTAGTTAGATACCGAGAAGTATCATATAATAAAAACTCAATATAAATAGAAGAAAAACGGACATAAGTACCAATACAGAGAGACAAACACTTTTATTCTTTGATAGGTTCTTTCTATGTGAATTCTAGCTCTGACAATTTTGGCATTAAGTAAAGCCTCTTGATGGCTGAACTGATTTTTTTTTATTGAGGAAAGGAGGCTGTATAATTTGTATACCTTCAGCTTCTGTTATGTTTCCAATAAGAAAACCTTTGTTAAATATTTTACTATCAAGAAATGATTCACACACTTCAAATATTGAACTTTGTTAAAAAATGTCTATTTCTGAAGTTTACCACCATATGCTTCACTTTTGTAAGTAATGAGACCAGTAGGTGACACACTAGTCAATATTTTAATAGTATGCCTCTTTTTGTAGTCAGAGTAATTTTTTAGCCTACAACAAAGATATTTGGCTTGCTGTATTGGGATTTCGGTACAATCAAGTAGTAGTACTCTTACTTACATAGAGGCACATTATTTAATATTTCTTGTTTTGAAGGCCGAATTATACCATACTAAGAACTTTTACCAGTTTTATTAAAAACTGTTAAAAAATTTAACGATAAAAAGTTTCATTCACTCCAAATAAAATGAATAAGACATTATATCTTGCATATCAGTTTTCAACTTCATAAAAGTAAATATAACTTGATCCTTTACAGACATAACTGATCTCCTTTTTCCTATTCTTTAGAAACAACTCTGCTACTAATTCCACAATGGTGGCTAATAACTGGAAGGAATGCAATCCTATTAAAGTAGATAGTTCTTTAGCACTACCAATTCTGTTTGAAAATGGATCAACTAAATCACCACTCTTCACTTGTGTTGAACAATCGATCCCAATTTTCTGCTTTTAAACAAAGTTTTGTAAATCAAGCAAAGCTATTCAGCAGCACACAAATCTTCATTATCTGCTTCAGTAGTAGATATATGTTCATTAACTGCAAAAACACATTAAACATAATAATAATAATAATTAACCAAACATTTTAAATTATGCATACGTACATCGATTGCCTGAAGAAGATAACTCAACACTTAACATTCTACTAGTACTGGCAACATATCATTATTAAAGACAGTAGCCATAATTCTTGTTTTAGCTGGATTACTTTTCTTTTTATTAATAGTCGCTTTCTTTTTACCACTAATCTGAGCTAACTTATACATCGACTAAGCTTAGTTGTACGTTCTTTTTGTGATTGTAAGTCAGAATCTTTATTTCCCTCTTACCGATGCTAAGGTACACGGATCTTGACGTCAACTAAGATTGCACTTTGTACCTAGTCCATTTTACTATGATGTTGATCAGATTTCCACTGGTGGAATTTTATTATTATTCATCAAATCATTCACATTCACCGCCAAAATAATCCTTAATTGTCTAAAGGGACAAACTTTAGAATGTGAAAAAGCTACTAACTTTAAATCTTTAAAAAGTTCATTCAATTTTTGCATAATATCTGCTTTTATAATGCGAAATAAATTTTAAAAGAATAATCAAGTGTCCGAATAGTGCCACCATACAGTAGTCATGGTCTAAAGTTAGTTATATACACATGAGTGTAAAATTGTTTATATCTATGTTCAAAATTGGTTAGATCTCTTAAAATGTTTTGAAAATTGGGAAACTAGACGTTACGACTCAAAATCCTTTTTTAAAATACCTAACGCAAGCTCCTGTCTTGAAATAAACATACAGATATTTTTTTTTTTAATTCAATTCCTACTTTGATGAAATATGTGTTTTAAACTCATTTGGGCCATTTGGGCTCATTCTGAAAGCAAGATCAGCAGAGACATCAACCAAACGATAGCAGCTACCACACACACTACCCCCACTCTATCAAATTTCGAAGGCAAGATAAGTTCAGAGATTAGCCAAGCATTAGTAGAAGATCTGAAGTTTACATTTTGTCATTTGGAATTTTTGTGTTTAGTTTGTAAGTTAAACCTCTCCTTTGTAAAATGAGTAAACCTAATGTCCCCGCGGATACATCTGAACAGGTTTCAATATCTTTTAAATTGCCTCCTTTTTGGACTCAATGTCCAGAAGCTTGGTTTATACATTTAGATACGTTATTTAAATTAAGAAATATCCGGCAGGATTCAACTAAATATCAGCATTTAATAGCTTCATTGCCTCAAGAGGTGATTTTAACGATTTGGGACAAACTTAAAGATCCAGAAATTCAAAATTATAATAAAATTAAAGATATTTTAATTCTTAGACATTCTATAAGCGAAGAAAAAAAGTTCGAGGAACTTCTTTCATATACCGAGCTGGGGGATCATAAACCATCAGAGCTTTATCGAACAATGTAAATTTTAGTTGGGTCTTCTTCTATAGTTAACTATTAAAACAATTATGGTTTAAAAAGCTGTCTCAATCTATAAAGGTTGCACTTATGTAGCCTCAGATAAAAAGGACATGCATGAACTAGCAGAATTGACAGATAAAATATGAAATATTTCTCCTAATTTTCAAGTAAATTCGGCTAGTTCAGTGCAAGATGATGCATTAGCCAAAATTACAGAATCTATGGGTAAGTTAAATAATGAATTTCAAATGATAAAAACGGAACTTTCTGATATTAAACAGTTTATTAATTACAAAAGTTATAATATATATATAGATTCCCTTCCAGGTCTTCCTCTAGGTCTCTTTTTGGATCCTCTTCTAGACCAAATAGATCTAATAGGGGTGCTAAGAAAACTTCAGACTAAAATCTATCATATCGACGAAGGATGATAGATTCCACAAAACATGTCATCTTTTTATTATAGACAATAAAAATAGTTAAAATGTTTAGTTGATACCGGAGCCGATCTTTCGATTCTCCCGGTGTCCAAGTTCAATTATTAGGGGCGTTGGTGAAGTTGTAATGGACAATTAAAAGGAGTCTAATACGGAGTGGCCCAAAAGTCTGGAAACGGCCAATTATCTCGTAAATTGCTAATCCTAATTGTACAAAATTCGGGGTACACCTATTTTGGGATACGGAGATTCCAGATTTGATATTTTCAATGTTGCCAGATTTGCCGTTTCTCTGGAAGGTCTTAAATAAATAAAACAATCATGGGGAAATGTGGTAGACGCATTCTACCATCGATTAGGGTACTATCAACTCACAAATGGAGCACATTTTGAACACTTGATAAAATAACCATTATGTTAAAAATGTTATAATATTTCAATTGTTGCGTTTTAATGTAGTTGAAAATAGTTTGTATTAAAAAATTTATTGAGACAAGTAGGCGTTGCCAGATTTATTTTATTTATTAATACCTTCCAGACTACATAAAATCATAAGTGTTACATATGGTTGAACTTGTATTCAATAGGAGATTCCAATAATGACTGAATATACAGGGTGATGAATTTGAAAAACCAAAGTGACTAATAATTTAAGAGAAACGGCAAATCTGGCAACATTGCAAATATCAAATCTGGAATCACTAGCAATTTACGAGATAATTGGCCGTTTCCAGACTTTTGGGCCACTCTGTATAATAATTTTATTTATCACAACGTCAAAATTAGTCATTCATTTTACATCAACATAATAACACAACATCAAAACCATAACAACACACTAATAACTAAACACCAGCTCCTACATGTAATATTTTCTGAGCCTTTATTTTTGGTCCGATTTTTGGGAAATTTTCAGAAAATGCCAATAATAACAAAACTTAGGGTGGAGAAACCTTAATTTTTTTAGTAAACCTTTTAGTAAATATTATGAACATTGCAAAAAACTTATTAGATTGACATTATTAAATTAATGATAATAATTTTGTCATGCATGTGCAAATGTATATTATTCTTTAATTGAGATAATACAGAGTCTCCAAGAATACGTGTATCCCATGTGACTAAATTGATGTCATCAGTTGGCTAAAAACGACCATTTTCATTAAACTTAATATTATACCAGATTACGTGAGATACAGGTATTCTCGAAAACTCGTTTTATACACCTCAGGGAACAATAGCTATTTGTATATTAAGAGCAGAAAGTAGTACTTTGGTAGTTAAGACTGCTAAAGGACTTTCTGATCGAATCACATACAATATTTGTTCTACGATCACACCAAAATAAAATAAATAATTTTTTTCTACGCATAGCGGACTACAAAACGAAAAAGTATACTATTGACATTAAGTGAACGAATATTATATTTAATATCCATTCTATGTAGTCAAATTATGACAGCTTGCAGAAAACATCAACTTTGCAGTTACTTTCGATAGAGATCGTAGAAAAAATTATTTAAATCTTAATATTTTCATTTGATTCTTTTCCAATATAAACACTATAGTAGTTTGCGATGTGGACAATCCACTCGAGTTGTACAGTATATTTTTTCTACGACCCACTAACCAAAATTTACAAATAAAAAAAATGTTTTAGGATATTAAGACAAAATAATTAATTTCAAAAAAATGTATGACTTAATAATTTTTAAAATAAAATAAACGAAAAAAAAAGAAAAAAGTTTATTTAATTTTTCCCCATCTGAGAATCCAACTCGAGTCTTCCGTGTGGAAGGTAAGAACGCTGATCACAGGACCATCTATTCTTTTAATTTTGTTTCTTTAATACTCAATTAAATTGACTTCATATTATAGTTTTATTTAAATTAACAAATTATTTATAATTATAGACGAAATAAAAACAGAAATGCTATTATTTATCGATTCTACACAAGAATAATTTATTTTAATGTATGTTTAATCCTTCGAGCATATATTACTAGAGCCATCGTCCAAATGGACTTTGTTTTGGTACAGGGGGAAAAATAGTGTCCAGCATTCCCATTGGTCTGTTTCGTTTTGCTTGGCATGTCAAATCGTTCGAAATTGTCAGAACTGTCTTTTGATTTTTGACTTTCATTAATTTCTAGTTTATTTTTGTAGTTTATTACTTTAGTGATACAAATTTTAACAATGGTGAGAGTTTGTGTAGGTTTTAAATAGAAATACGAAAAGGAATCGTCAAGGTCATTTCACAAGAAACATTAGCGTCTCTACCATTTTTTTAAAAGAAACATAAGTACCTACATTTTATGCAAAAGACCGTTAAACATGAATTTAAAATAAATGGTAAATTTAGTGAATTAAATTTAAAGAACTTGTATTATGTATAAGGAATATTGTTTTAGATTTTGGTCTCTACTAAAAAGTAAAAAAAAATCACAATTTTTCAATATAAACAAGCTTTTCGTTTTTAACTCATTTTATCATGATAATGTTGAAGATGTTAAATCAATAATTTTTTTGTAGGTGTCCAACTGATCCTGCCGAAAAACGCATTTGATGAAACATATTGAAACTTACTCCAGAAAACGTTTCAAATAGTGATGTTTTATGTTCCAATCATTTTTCTGGACATATGTGTATGTCAAAGACTGGATGCGGAGGAAGAACTTGATTGATTCCAGGTGCATTGCCATCAGGACTTACTGAGGCCCCAGAAGAAAATGAAACTAAAAGGTAAAGAACCCTGCACTTGTGGGTTAATCATTCAACATTTTTCAGTGATGATCTGAACCATCTGTTGCAGAAAAAGAAAATGCAGAATTAGAAAGCATATAAGTAACTAAGTACTTTTTAATACAACATAAATTTTATTTTCAAATACTTACGTATTACTAACTATATTTTTTATAAACAACAAAAATTGACAATGATTATTTTTTAATAAATATACCTGTTCTTTAATTAAGTAGACTGCTAGTCGTTAAAAAATAAGCAAAGCCTAATATGATTTTTTCATTAAAAAAAAAAATTTTAAGCTTCTTTTATTTGTATTCCTAGTCATTAAGAAATAATCGAGGCTTAAGACAGTTTTCCGATAGAAATTAAGCTCCACTTATTTGTTAACGACTGGCAGTGCAAATGTACCTAAGTATTAGCTTGATTTCTGTTTGTAGTATATCGTTTAGTAATCTATTGAACATTTTTTATGAACAATATTTTTATGTTTAATAAATTATTGGAAAAAATCTTTTATTGTAATTCTCGTAAACGTGTGTTAATAGATATCATAAATATTCTTATAATATACCTAATATTTATTTATATTTTTGATTTTTAAATATAAGCCTTTATCTTTTTTATTGCCCATTATTTCAACCTTCATTTTTCCGTTATACACTTTCTGATGTTTGAATTAAAAAAATCTGATGCGTCTAACACAAATATAATAATAATAATAATAATAATAAATAATTATAATTTACTATTACTAGATACCTACTTAAATAATGCAAGTTTATATATCAACTTTATTATTTATATTGTTACACAGGTTTTTTGGTAATTTATTTCAACTCAACTTTAACAACAATTATACAACTGATAACATTAACATGTAACGTCTATCATAAAACTCCAAACTAACGTCAGGATCATCCGTATATAGCTTGCTTCTCGAACTGTCATCAAGAATATTCTTGACGGGTAATGACATTTCCATACAATTCTGGACTATTCTATCTTCTTTTACTTGTACTTTTACTTATGGCGACCGCAGCATACTGTAGGGCGATAAGTAACATTCCACTTTTTTTTCTATCTGTACGTTTCCTATAATAGCCACAGGCTACTGCAGGGTGCTGGGTAACATTGCTCCTTCCTTTCTAGTTATTCGCCCCGAATAACTTGATTACTGGGACCTAGTTGGAACTAATGGGGAGGATCTGTACTATGGTATGGGCTATCTTCCCAATGTGAACTACGTTGAATTTACTTCCCGCTGACAGTTGAATGCGGCAGATCAGGTCGTTGATTATCGTTAAGGATGCGATTTTTGACGAAGTCCTCCTCGCTGCTTGGGACTGCACAGCCATACCTTGTCGCTCCTCTCAAAATGTGTATCTGTGGCACGCCTGTCGATCCTAGCTTCTGCTTTATCGGTGTAGGCTTTCAGTCGTTCCCGAGCGAATCCACAGACCTTTGTCCTGCCATTGCATACATCACATTTTTTACACCAATCTGCTACATCACGTCGGGCAATTGAACCAATAAAATATTTCCCGAACTCGTGCCAGTGTCTTCTTAGTATCAAAGTATCCTCCTGGACGGCTGCTATGAAGCTCCTTTAATACTTTTCTCACCTTAGACCTCGGCAGTATCACTTGGCGGATTACATGTATTCCATCGGGGCTATCCCACTTCCAGTGCAATAGGCCATCGTGAAGATACAGGGAATCCCACTAGTTCCAGTAGCCTTTTATAGTTCTACTGCATTTGGCTATCTCTTGCCAGGTAGGTGTGACTTTATTTTTGAGCCATTTTCGGATAACCTTTAAGTCATTGTCTTTCTTCTGTCCCTGTCTCAAACTTTCAAGGGTGATTTCTTTTTCGTCACCCTCTGGCTTGATAGTGGTGGCCCGAAGAGTAACTTTATCAACCGGTTCTACTCGTTCTTCGAACCTTTTACTATACCAGCATTGTTCCTCTAAACGGGGTTGCCTGAAGAGAAGGTCTGCGTTGCTATGGAGACCTCTTCGATGCTCTACTTTCTGGTTATTGTTAGAAAGCCGGCTCTGTGTGGGTGATTGGTTTCTTCGGGACGCATAGCTGCTGTAATTAATTCTTGCTGGTCTTAGTGATATGATTTTTCGGTCTCATTCGCTGATTCTCGATTTATAGAATGGGCCATGCTTCTACAGGTTCTTTGAAGGTGTCCGATTCGTCCGCAATTGAAGCATTTTCTGCTTCCATTTTGGGTGTTTCGTTGTATATTTCGTAGGATATTTAAGATTTGGGGAATAGCATTAGTATTGGCCTCCTTACTTTCCTGGGATTTAATTTCCCTCACTTTTGCGCGAGAAGATCTGGATAGAAGTTTTACCGCTTCATATTCCTGAGCTGCAATCAGTTTCTCCCTCAGCGTCTTGTGATGTTGTAGACGAAGGACTTGCTGCATTTCCATATCTTGTAGTCCATCAATAAATGCTTGTATTTCAAGTTGTTCTTGGAAATCTTTCGGCACCTGTGGATAGGCCAGATGAATCAACCTTCTTATATCAGCCTCGAATTACTGTAGACTCTTAGTATGTTTCTGACTATGAACCTTTAGCTGGCTTTGGAATACCCGTTGCAAATGCTGCTGGCCATATCTTGTCTCCAAAACTTGGACAAGAAATGAATAACTGGGTTCCTCTTGAGAAAGTAACTGTAAAACGGTTGCTGCTTGACCTCGCAGTGACACTATCAATGAAGCCGCCATCTCTTTTTCGGTCCAGCCATTGGCTCTAGCTGCAGCTATAAATTGGGTCGATATGATTCCCATGTTGTCTACCCGTCAAACGTGGGTAGCTTAAGGGTCTTGCTAGTATAGTTTTGTGAAACTGGGATTCGAATGTGGCTTGGTTCGGTTATGGATGAAGACGAGGTATTAGTAGCAGCTTCAATGCTGTTTACTGAAGCTTGGCGGTAAATTCTTTTTTCTAACTCAGCCATTTCAGCTCTAATTTGCCTTTCCAACTCTACTCTCCTGTTCTTGTTGTTCTAAATTAGCTTTCAAATTCTCTTACTGTTTCTCTAAATTAGCTTTTAGATGCTCTTGTTGTTGCTCTAAAAGACTCTAATTTTAAGCTGACTAATCTCTTGCTTGAAGGTTTCCTGGATTTGTAGCAAACCGTTCATAATTTCAACCTCAGCTTTTCTACGCCTCTCTTCTTTCTCTTTTTCTTCATCCATCCTGCGTCTCTCCTTCTCCTCTTCTCGCTTTTCCTTTTTCTCCTCTTCTTCCTTCCTACGCCTTTCCTTCTCCTCTTCTCGCTTTTCCTTTTCCTCCCCTTCTTCCTTCCTACGCCTTTCCTTTTCCTCTTCTCGCCTTACTCTCTCCTCTTCCATCTTTAAAAACCATGCTGGTGGGCCTGCAGTGTCCATGCCTGCTTCGTACTCAGTAGAACTAGTATTTACCATGAACTTCTATTTAGGATCCCACCGCTGTCACCAATGTTACACAGGTTTTTTGGTATCGCAATTTATTTCAACTCAACTTTAACAACAATTATACAACTGATAACATTAACATGTAACGTCTATCATAAAACTCAAAACTGACGTCAGGATCATCCTTATATAGCTTGCTTGACCCTTTTCGAACCTTCTCGAACTGTCATCTAGAATATTCTTGACGGGTAATGACATTTCCATACAATTTTGGACTATTATATCCTCTTTTACTTGTACTTTTACTTATGGCAACCGCAGCACACTGTAGGGCGATGAGTAACATTCCACTTCTTTTTCTATCTGTACGTTTCCTATAATAGCCGCAGGCTACTGCAAGGTGCGTAACAATATTAATTGCAAACCCCGTAAAAATGATGCGACACTAGAAATAGTGTCTACCTATTTCCCCTCATAACCCAAACAAACGCTGATTCTATGAGATATAAAGGGTGTCCCAATATGAACTTGAATTTTTAATGACAAAAAAAACACAGTAATTAAACAAAATATGCAAATATTTTATTGGATTTTCAAGAGAAAATGTTGACATTAAACATGAAATAAAATACCTGTCAAATGGCCACCGCGGCTCCGTTGACAGGTGTATATTCGTTTGACGAAATTTTGGAAGATGTTTTCAAGCAAAATCGGCTGGATTTCACGAATATTACGTTCGATTTCTTCCTTCATTGGTTGAATCGTCTCAGGGTGGTTAATATACACTCCAATTTTTAAATACCCCCAGAGGAAATAGTCTAAGGGCGTCAAATCGCAACTTCTCGGCGGCCAGTATCGGTCTCCAAATCGAGAGATAACACGACCTGGGAACTTTGTTTGCAGTAACGCCATTGTTTCGCATGCGGTGTGGCAGGTCGCGCCATCCTGTTGAAACCACAAGTTACTTATGTCAATTTCATTCATTTCCAGCCGAAGAAAATCTCTGAGCATGCTACGGTAGCGATCACCATTACAAGTCACGGAGACATGATATTGATAATTACAAAAAATACAGGTAAAAATGGCAAATGTCATTCACCGCGAGGTAATCGATAATGGATGCCTGACAATGACAAATGACACTCCCACTCTTTCCACCATCAATTGTAGATTTCTGTAAATTGTTGTGTACAGCGCCATCTAGAATCTGTTCTTTGAAACAAAAATATAGTTTCAGCTCAGGCTATACCAGTTACCGATACCTGGGCAGACCTTCCAGAACGACGATGCCTAACACTTGTCTCATCTTTCAATGCAAATGTCCGCTCAAATTTGTTGAATAAATTTTCAATAGCGAGCCGCGACGGACGATTATGTACACCGAAATGTTCACGTAACCTACGCATTGTCACTGTAAAATTTTCTCCATTTCTGTAATGGGTTTTCACAATTAATAAACGTTCTTCAAGAGTGTATTGCGGCATTTTTGTTAATGTCAATGTTTTGACAGAACACATACCTACTATGGCCTACTTGATGTTTGATAGACGGAAATGGCGCGCGATTCAAAATTCAAGTTCTTATTGGGACACCCTTTATATGCTCGAAGGTTTAATCTCAATAACTAAAAAAATATACTGACAATTAGTTTGAAAGAATTGTCACTTCTTTAAAATTTTAAAAATAATAGCAGTCGGTTAATTAAAATATGAACGGTGATTGGTGGATTTCATTTTTTTTGCAGTGTTCTCACTACCTAGAATGGATAGGAAATATATTCGATCAGTTGAAGGCAATAGCATACTTTTTCATTTTGTAATCTGTGCGTAGATAAGCTAATATCCATGTGGGTGTAGAAAAAATAATTTTTCTCTTCTTTTTCATTTGTTTTCCCTATTCTACACTTTCCTATTCATCTAAATTTTTTCTCTCTGATGGGCATCGTAAATAAAAATACCATTTATTTTCGCTTTTGATTTCTTTCGAACCATTTTTAAAAATACGATATATTTTTCTTTCTGCTGTACAAGTTAAAATAGTAGTTTGTGCAACAAGAGTGGATATGATGGCCATATCGCACGAAGACGAAATTTGAGCACGATGCCGTAGGCGGAGTGCTCATTGGTCTTAGTGCGATGTGGACAATCTGCTCGAGTTGTACAGTATATTTTTTCTACGACACACTAACGAAAATTTACAAATTAAATAAAATATTTTTATGGATCATAAAACTATATTAGAACGGCTATCCTGTTATTTTGTATGCTTTAATGGTTTAAGTAAATGTAGATGCCTTATGAAATCAATATGAATACCTAGCCTTGCTAAAGTACATAAAAGATGCATTGAATTTTAACAACAATAGGTACTTATTTAAAATACTAAAGTTAAACCAAAAATTCTGAATATAATTATGGTTCTAAGTTAGAAGAAATTTCATTCATCGAGCGGGAACCGTTATATAAAAAGTATTAAATAAATAGCGGAATTGCCTAACTGTTAGGGTTATATGATAAATAATATGTATTTAAAATAAATATAAACAGTAATACAGTCATATTTTTTAATTTTTCGTATTTAAAAAAAAAAAGATTAGAAATCCCTTATCAGCTTTGAACTCGGGTTGCAAAAACAGAAGGTAAGTGCGCTAGACACTGGTCGAACGAGGTTCTGTTAATTTATTTTTCTAATCAAGTATATATGATCCTAGTATTTTCTACAACAGAGCCTTCTCAAGACTTCTTTGACGAACGCTCTAACATTGCGATGACGGTAGCAAAGTAGGTATAACACCTAAACATTTAATCTATGTGCGATGTAAACTGGAGGAGTCAATGACACTTTTAAGTGCGTTGTTTGCGCAAGGCAAATGCAAAAGTAAGTAAATTTTTTCGTTCATTCTTTACCTTGTAAAACATGGAAATGTACCTACAGATTAATCAGAAAAAATAGTAGTTTGTGCAACAAGAGTGGATAAGGACAATCCACTCGAGTTGTAAAGGGTAGCATAAAGTTGTATTTTTTTATATGGAACGGGTAGTTGGCTATGGCATACAAAAAATGACATATTTTCTCTTTCTAACGATGTATAATGTGGGCTCATATTTATTCATTTTCATTGTTATTTAGCAAAATCTCATTATTTTCAAAATAATCTATAATACTCTGTTGTTTTCTAGTAGGCTTGTGTCATTTAGAATATTTCTGATAGGACAAAGTATCTGTTATTGCATGTTATTAAAATACTAAACAACACTTGATTGTTTATGACATCACTTTTAAAGAGCAAAATGATCTATGAAAATAAATAAAAAATTTAATTTGTAAGAATGTTTTATTCAAAGTAATAACAATTCTGAAGTTGCAAGTGAATTATATTTTAATCGTTACCCGGAAAGAAGATAACATAATAATTCTATTATCAAACAATTAAAAGAAAATCTCATACTTTATGGAATTTTTAACAAATCAGGGACAAATAATTGAATCGGTGAGAAAGCCCATAAGTTACAAATTTGACATATTCCAAAAATGGCAGATTCTTATTCCTAACACTTTGGTGCACATTTCAACGAGAAATCCCATTAATCGTAGCACTCATTGTATTAAATTTTCATACCTCAAAATTTTCAACACATGAACGAGATCGTCTGGAAACATTCCGAATTGCGTTATAAATATGGATACTGGAGATGGAATTAACACACTGTATAAAATTTTGCATTAGTTGTCGATATTAGTATTTTTGTATAAATTATCTTTAATATATTCCCAAAAGAAAAATCTAGGGACGTTAAAGCTGGTGAACGTGGTGGCCACCTTACCGGTTCTTTAATCCCTATCCATTTGTCTCTAAAGTGAAGATTTAACAATTCAGAGACGTTTCTAGTATTGTGAGGGGATGTCCCATAGAGTTGAAAAATATCGTTGGCCATTTAGTTTTCCAACATAAATTTGGTAGGCTAAAATGCCATTGCCCAATAGGGCATACCAAACACTAAAACCGAAACCCTAATTTTGGACATCAAAGTTACGATTGGGGTTAACGTCGGACCACCAATGTTCGTTATGTCGATTGAAAATTCCGGCACTGCTTATGCAAGATTCATCTGTCCATATAATTTTTGTAAAGAATGGTGGATTCCGGTCTATGTTTTCAAGGTACCAATTACAAAAATTTAGACGTCGTTCGGGATCGGTTGGTTGGAGATGTCGCTGTTTCCTTATTTTATAGAGTCTAAATTTGTATTTTTTTCTTTAAACTGATAATGCTCGTTTTCGTGATATCCCAGACTCGACTTCAATTTGACGACTTGATATCGAAGGAGTTGCAGTTACCATTCCAATGACAAAAAGAATTAAAAAAGACTTTTGGCAATGTTTCTCCCTCAACGTTTTTGAAAATATACGCAACATATGTTCGTCCTCGCCTGGAGTACTGTGGTCCTGTTTGGTGTCCCGTATTAATCTCGGATCAAAATAGGCTGGAAATGTGCAGCGACTTGCAACAAGGCTTCCGTATGGTATAAGAAGGCCACCGTAAGAACAGCGTCTGTCTACTGCTAATCTGACTCTTTTTAGTGAGCGTCGACTGCGTGGTGATTTAATCGTTTGTTTTCGCGCAATTAGGCACATGTTCGGTGTCGATCTTTCGGATTTATTTGTATTAAATAATGACCTTCGCCTACGTAGGCACATGTTCAAATTAAAAAAGGAAAATTTTAACTCTAGAGTTAGGCAAAATTTTCTTTCAATCCCAGTTTTCTCTGTATGGAACAATTTACCTGATAACGTTGTATGCGCACCTTCAGTTAACTCGTTTAAAAACCAATTTGAATCATTAGGCTGAGTATGTATATATCTGTATAGACACAATAAATTAAAATAACAACAAATTGTAATGTAACTTAACCTAATTTATTGTCTTTATACTTTTATTTTAATTTTGTTTTTATTATCAATTTATAATTATAGTTTATAAAAAAAAATTGTTTAAAATTTTTTTGAATAATATGAGCTTTATAGGATTTCGGTTCTCAGTTCATGTCACTAAATAATTAATAATAATAATAATAATAATAATAATAATAATAATAATAATAATAATAATAATAATAATAATAATAATAATAATAATAATAATAATAATAATAATAATAATAATAATAATAATAATAATAATAATAATAATAATAATAATAATAATAATAATAATAATAATAATAATAATAATAATAATAATAATAATAATAATAATAATAATAATAATAATAATAATAATAATAATAATAATAATAATAATAATAATAATAATAATAATAATAATAATAATAATAATAATAATAATAATAATAATAATAATAATAATAATAATAATAATAATAATAATAATAATAATAATAATAATAATAATAATAATAATAATAATAATAATAATAATAATAATAATAATAATAATAATAATAATAATAATAATAATAATAATAATAATAATAATAATAATAATAATAATAATAATAATAATAATAATAATAATAATAATAATAATAATAATAATAATAATAATAATAATAATAATAATAATAATAATAATAATAATAATAATAATAATAATAATAATAATAATAATAATAATAATAATAATAATAATAATAATAATAATAATAATAATAATAATAATAATAATAATAATAATAATAATAATAATAATAATAATAATAATAATAATAATAATAATAATAATAATAATAATAATAATAATAATAATAATAATAATAATAATAATAATAATAATAATAATAATAATAATAATAATAATAATAATAATAATAATAATAATAATAATAATAATAATAATAATAATAATAATAATAATAATAATAATAATAATAATAATAATAATAATAATAATAATAATAATAATAATAATAATAATAATAATAATAATAATAATAATAATAATAATAATAATAATAATAATAATAATAATAATAATAATAATAATAATAATAATAATAATAATAATAATAATAATAATAATAATAATAATAATAATAATAATAATAATAATAATAATAATAATAATAATAATAATAATAATAATAATAATAATAATAATAATAATAATAATAATAATAATAATAATAATAATAATAATAATAATAATAATAATAATAATAATAATAATAATAATAATAATAATAATAATAATAATAATAATAATAATAATAATAATAATAATAATAATAACATTGGTAGCAAATTCCTCAGCATCTTCAATATTATAATTCTGTATCCCTGGTTTCTTAAAAGTCCCAAAATGTATGAGATTTTCTTTTAATCGTTTAAAAATAGAATTATTAAGTTGTCTTTTTCCGGGTAGGGATTAAAATATAATTCATTTGCAACTTCAGAATTATTATTACTTTGAATAAAACACTCTAACATGTCAAACTTTTCGCTATTTTTATAGGCCATTATGCACTTTTAAGAAGATATCGTAAACAATCAAACGTTATTAAATTTTCAGTGTTGTAAAAATGCCGAAACTTCTGTCAGAAATATTCTGAATTACACAAGCTACTAGAAAACAACAGAGTATTATAGATTATCTTGAAAATATATATCGTTAGAATGGGAAAATTTTTACCTTTTTTTGTATGTAACAACCAACTATCCGTTTCTCAAAAAAAAAAAAAAAAAAAAAAAAAAAGAGATCGAGGATGAGAGGTCCATTTTTCCATACCATTTATAGTTAACGAGATTCTCTATTAAAACATCGAAATTTCCTCTTCTTATACACAAAGTAATTCAAAACGTGCAATTTTTGAGATTTTAACAATAAATTTCTCACGTTAACGTGGATAATCCGCATACGTATGGAGCAGGATAAAAGATCTGAAAATAAAAGGAGGACACAGACAGCAGCAGGAAATCGACAGTAATCCGGTGGTATATAAATAGCAAAGGCGACAGTAGACAACAGACAGAAGAGAAGGTAGATAGAAATTATTCAGAATTTTATTTTAGAAAAGTTATTCAGAAATTTATTATTTTTTTAAGCATTTAATAATTTGTAAAGTCTCGACCAAGTTGTTTCCATATCAATATATCTCGATTCGTTATAATGGTATGCATTAAAATCGTCTAAATTAGGTACTTATAGTACATGCAGATTTGTGACATTATCTTATGGTTAAATTTGTTACTAAAGTGTGCTATGATATGTGTCCAACAAAATCACAAAAGAACGATTAAAATATAATTCAACTAGAGTATTATAGTATTATAGATATTTTGAAAATAATGAGTTTTTGCTAAATAACAATTAAAATGAATAAACTGACCCCACATTATATACAGTATGTCCCCCTAAGTTGGAATCATATGGAAAACTTTTTTATTATTAATTTAGGAAAAAAAATTATTCTTCATAAAAAATTCTGCATTATCTAAAACCCAGAATACAGTGATCAAATATCAAATTTTTTCAGTAGTATACGAGGTTTGTCAAAAAATATGAGTTTTACTCAAGAGTAAAGTACCTTTATTCTTTATACGACTGATAAAATTTGATATTTGATGGTTGTATCACAGCTTATACAATACAGCTAAAACACTCTCTTGGCGGCAACGGTTTGCGTCGATTTCGTCGCGCATCGCTTAAGCTCCGCCTTCGAAGGGAAAAGACGGTTTTGGTGTTCAGAAGCGTACTTAGGTAAGGTGTTGAGTCGTGCGTATAATTTCGTTGATTGTATAATTTCGTGGAGCCTATAATTTCGTTGATTGTATAATTTCGTGGAGCCTATAATTTCGTTGATTTTGTTTGAGTTAAAGGTACTGTTATTATTTTGGTGACTCTTTAGCTATGAGTAGAATGAGTGAAAAAAAAAGACATCATTCTGTTTGTGCAGTCAAAAGCTGTTTTAATAAGGGTTATACCTGCAAGAAAACATTCTTTAGTTTTCCCAAGGACCCAAACCGATAAGTACCACATTATAAGAAATTTTCATTGTTAAAAATATAATTTATACAGGGTATCCCATTAGTGCGTTATTGTTCATTATTCTGTTGTAGACACGCAAGAAAGTTTTAAATAAAAGTTATATGGATTTGAAAAATACCTACATATTTTAAAAATATCTTTGGATATACAGGGTGTCACGTTTTTGCCTGGCAAATTAAAATGTATGTTTTTTAAATGGAACACCTTGTATTTTATTTTATGATAAAATTATTAACTCCCTAAATTATTGTAAAGACGAATTGATACAGAAAATTTTTATCAGGTATGTGTGTGGTTACCTTTTAATAAAAGCCTTGCGGATCCACTCCTCTGCGATACCTGTCTTAAATATAACAAAGATCACGTTGAATTAGATGATTTTTCTTTTTATTTCTTTTTAAAGGCATATGATAACGCCAATCCAGATACATTTGGAAATCTGCAACTGTCAAATGATGAATTTGTAGAACTAATATTCAATATTGAAAAGATATTTCAAAATAATTTTGAAGAATTGGCTACAAAAAATTACATTTGTACCACACTTTTAGAATTAATTAACCCAATACCCTTTAGTCATCCATGTTAACGTTTTCCAACAGAATAACTTATTTTATTGTATGTTTAATCTCAATAACTAAAAAATATACTGACAATTAGTTTGACAGAATTGTCATTTATTTAAAATTTTAAAAATAATAGCAGTCGGTTGATCAAAATATGAACGGTGATTGGCGAATTTATTTTTTTTTTTGCAGTGTTCTCACTACCTAGAATGGATATGAAATATATTCGTTCAATTGAAGGCAATAGCATACTTTTTCGTTTTGTAATCTGTGCATGGATATTAGCCAATCTATGCACATACTACAAAACGAAAAAGTATGTTATTGCGTTCAACTACGAATATATTTCATATCCATTTTAGGTAGTGAGAACACTTTAACAAAATTAAATCTACAAATCACAGTTCATATTTTGGTCACCCAACTCCTATTATTTAAATTTTTTTAAATAAGTGACAATTCTGTTAAACTAATTGTCAATATATATTTTAGTTATTGATATTAAATATACATTAAAATTTTTGTGTAGACTCGATAAATAATAGCATTTTTGTTTTTATTGTGTCCACATTTAAAAAAAAATAAATTTTAATCAAACTACATGATACTAATTTAATTACGAGAGCATCTGCCTTCCACGCGAAAAGCCCGGGATCGAATCTAGGCCGAGGACTAATTAATTTTTCATGTTAATTTTATTTTATAAATTAGTCAACTCCGTAAATTATTTTAAAATTAGTTATTTTGTCTAAATAACCTAAAATAATTTTTTAAATTTGTAGATTTTCGTTAGTGGGTCGTAGAAAAAATATACTGACCATATCGAGTGGATTGTTCATATCACAATCAGACGATTGAGTACTCCGTATACGACGTCGTGCTCAAACTTCGTCTTTGTGTGATATTGCTATCATATCCACCCTTGTTGAACAAACTATAATTTATTTGTTTTCTTGGTTTAAACCAAAACTTAAGTTTTACATCAGAAATAGGAACTAAATTAATTTACTTTTTAAGTTTTCTTGTAAAAATCGATATTACTTTCTCCAAGTACAAATTTAGTACCTACCTAAAATAAGTACTAATTATGTAATATCGTGTAATATTGTAATTCAAATTTCACATTACTATAAAGTTTCAAAATTCCCTACTTCGGTATGGTCAGATAAAAATTAAATATATTATATTAATAAAACCTGTCAAAGTATTACTTCTACAAATCTGTATTTCAATTAATAAGAATACATCTAAATATAACCAATATTGTTAAAATAAAAGCACAAATTCTTTATAATTCCAAAATACCATAGAGTTCCCAGACCTCAGTCGAAGCATTCGTTTATCTAGGTATAAACCCTTTGCGCGAAGAGTAACACTTGCCACTTGCCACTTGCCACTTGATTTGCATCCACGAGCGTGACACAATTCTTTAACAATTGAAGCCCTTGGTGTAAAAAGGATCCAAGCCACAATTTGTCGTGAAGTGACTGTTTTAGCTCAAAACATTTGTTAACGAGGATTTTACTAGCCACATACAAATTATTTTACCTCTAATCCGAAAGATGTGCTATTTTTCGTAATATTTATATTTATATAATGTTTCTAATTATATTTGACAGATTTAAAACAAATTAAAAATTTAATTTCCCAAAACTTACTTAATATGGCATGTAACCAACCTTATTACGCCAAGGTTTTCAATTTTTTTAATAATAAAAAAATTGTTTAATCCGGGCCTGACTTTTCCCTCGAATCTAACAGAGATAGCACCATTCCGTCTTGCTTGGTTCTCGACACGGAGTTGTGGAGCTGTATTGTATAAGCTGTGGTTGTATTTTAGGTTTTAGACCATGCTCGACGTTTTATAAGGAACAACTTTTTTTCCTTAAATTAGTAATAAAAAAGCTTTCCTATGCCACCAACTGTCTACGTAAATTGGCGGCATATGAAAATCTTTTTTATTAATAATATTGGGAAAAAAGTTATTCTTTTATAAATTTCGAATAAAAATAGCCTTCAAAATGGCTAAGGTTGCAAGTATGAAGGTCGCAACCCGCCTTAGAAATTTCACCTTTACTATCAACAGCTGTTGTTTGACAGGTCGTTAGAGAATGTTTGCAATTTATGGAGTGTTGAGAATCTTGACGTTAGAAATAATTGGAATTCCTAAAATTGTCACATAAGAATTGCATAGGCGGATTTTATAATTGATATTAAAGTAGGATGAACCGAAAATTCTGAAAATTCAAGAAAATCAAAACCGTAAGTCAATCAGAACTTTCGTTCTAGAGTAATTGTGACGGCATACATACACACATACGACGAGACGAAACATTTTTTTTGCATTTTCGTACTCAGAATGATCGGAAACATGAAAAAAAAAAATTAAAAAATGGGGTAAGAAAATTTTTTCGTCTGCACGAATGCAATACTGAGGCCCCATTGGAAGGGCCTCAGTAATGTTTTTTTTTGCTATATTATTTAGAGAATAATATATGTCTACCTAAGTTGTCGGCATTAGGAAAAATTTATTATTAATATTAGCTTTACGAAACATAACTCCTTTTAGAAAGTACTGTATCACTTCGAAATCCATAATCAAATCTTAAATTGTAAAATTCCAAAATTTCAAAGACTTTAGCATCGGTTGTTTTATGATTGTCTTATTTATCAAACTAACTGAATCAAAATTACTTAAAAATAGTTTACATAGTTTTTAATTATTATCTACATTTTCAATTCATATTTTGCTCTGTATTGAAATTTAGAAGTATTTTACTATTCAACATAAATTATTATTTCTCACTGCACTATTTTTTTACAAATTTGACTTTTGATTTTTTATCAAGAAAAACTATGTTGACAACTTAGATAGATACCTACACTGTATGATTATCAAATGTTTGTACCTGTAAAACTCGTTTCGAGCTTTCGCCAAAAACAATACACTCAAAAAGAAAAATACTTTCAAAATCATTGTTAACTATAAGAATATTAAACTACAATCATTGAAGAATTTCTTATTTTACTGATAAACTCTATATCCTTGGACTGCAGTCTCCCCAATTTAAATGTTATAAATCCCACTCTCTAGTTGTTTTCAAAATATAGTACTGATATGCGTAATCAACGAAAAAATTACGAATATAAAAATGAGATGTCATGAATTTCGTAATTAGAAAAAATGCGTTAATAATACAATGATGGTTCATTAAAATTGACTGTATTAATTCACGGAGAATGCAGGATGCACTTGTAGTGATTCACTAGATACTATAATAAGAATAATAATAGTAAAACAATCCTTAATGAGATTTCATTTTATGGAGACCACAAAAACTAGTACAAACTCTCAAAAAGTGCCATTTATGACTACTATCAACGACGAAAAACTACCATATTCTAGAGGAGGCAAGTAATTTAATTTGCAAAACGTAGTACAGGATCAAGAGATAGACATTTTATTTATACCTCATCCTTCAATGCTCATTTGTAGTTAAAATTAAAATATTAATACATCTGATGGGCCTAATAAAAGTTTTCTTTAGATATAATCATGTTTCGATGGTTTTTACTGTAATAAAATTTTTCATTTGGCAGATAAGTCAGACTTTATTTATTCATAGCCGCATCGTATGTATTTTAATTGATTCAGAATTTTGTATTGGTATATATAATAATTTTACAGTTATATAAGAATGGGAAGTGCATTAGAAAAGATTGCACAAGTACGCGTAATCGACCTAGTGGACACAAAGCATTATCTTTAAAAGAAAAAATATCGTACTTAATGTATTTAATAATCTTCGAAAAAGCTTTGTTTTACTTTCTGTAGCCACTAAATGTGAGACCTATAGTATAATACTTGAGTATCTAAGCGGACCGTGCATAACATTATTATTAGAGAAGTCTCACATCCGAAAAAGCCCCCAGAAAGAAACAAGACTTTTATTTAAACTGGGGTAAAGAAAGTAATAAGGCAAATTGTACAATCTTTTTTCTTTCGAAATGAAATTCCTACACTCAAAAAATTTTTATTAATTTTTATTAATTTTTATTAATTTTTATTAATTTTTATTAATTTTTATTAATTTTTATTAATTTTTATTAATTTTTATTAATTTTTATTAATTTTTATTAATTTTTATTAATTTTTATTAATTTTTATTAATTTTTATTAATTTTTATTAATTTTTATTAATTTTTATTAATTTTTATTATTTTTTATTAATTTTTATTAATTTTTATTAATTTTTATTAATTTTTATTAATTTTTATTAATTTTTATTAATTTTTATTAATTTTTATTAATTTTTATTAATTTTTATTAATTTTTATTAATTTTTATTAATTTTTATTAATTTTTATTAATTTTTATTAATTTTTATTAATTTTTATTAATTTTTATTAATTTTTATTAATTTTTATTAATTTTTATTAATTTTTATTAATTTTTATTAATTTTTATTAATTTTTATTAATTTTTATTAATTTTTATTAATTTTTATTAATTTTTATTAATTTTTATTAATTTTTATTAATTTTTATTAATTTTTATTAATTTTTATTAATTTTTATTAATTTTTATTAATTTTTATTAATTTTTATTAATTTTTATTAATTTTTATTAATTTTTATTAATTTTTATTAATTTTTATTAATTTTTATTAATTTTTATTAATTTTTATTAATTTTTATTAATTTTTATTAATTTTTATTAATTTTTATTAATTTTTATTAATTTTTATTAATTTTTATTAATTTTTATTAATTTTTATTAATTTTTATTAATTTTTATTAATTTTTATTAATTTTTATTAATTTTTATTAATTTTTATTAATTTTTATTAATTTTTATTAATTTTTATTAATTTTTATTAATTTTTATTAATTTTTATTAATTTTTATTAATTTTTATTAATTTTTATTAATTTTTATTAATTTTTATTAATTTTTATTAATTTTTATTAATTTTTATTAATTTTTATTAATTTTTATTAATTTTTATTAATTTTTATTAATTTTTATTAATTTTTATTAATTTTTATTAATTTTTATTAATTTTTATTAATTTTTATTAATTTTTATTAATTTTTATTAATTTTTATTAATTTTTATTAATTTTTATTAATTTTTATTAATTTTTATTAATTTTTATTAATTTTTATTAATTTTTATTAATTTTTATTAATTTTTATTAATTTTTATTAATTTTTATTAATTTTTATTAATTTTTATTAATTTTTATTAATTTTTATTAATTTTTATTAATTTTTATTAATTTTTATTAATTTTTATTAATTTTTATTAATTTTTATTAATTTTTATTAATTTTTATTAATTTTTATTAATTTTTATTAATTTTTATTAATTTTTATTAATTTTTATTAATTTTTATTAATTTTTATTAATTTTTATTAATTTTTATTAATTTTTATTAATTTTTAATAATTTTTATTAATTTTTATTGTTATTAATTTTTAATAATTTTTATTAATTTTATTAAATTATGTTTATTTTTGTTATTTTAATTTTTTTATTTATTTTTATTATTTAAACAGATGGGTGAAGGTCGACCTTAGAGGGAAAGCCCACTCACGCGACATGTCGCGCGCGACCTGCCGCATGCGATTTTTTAGGTGCGATTTTTAACAGCAGCGACACAGCGTTCAGTATCAAAACAGAGGTGGAAGAAGTAGTAACGGTGTTGTTTTATTCTGTTCGTCGGCGGAAAAAATTGAAACAACGTAGGTTCTGGGTTCATCCATTAATTATAGACCCTTATGTAAAAGGCGCATTTAATTTATTACATAAGGATTTACGTCAACACGAAGATAAGTTCTTCAAATATTTCAGAATGAGAGTAGTGTCATTTGACAAACTCTAGCGCAGATTCCAGAACAAATATTTTTTTCGCTATTTTATTTCAATTAACTGTTCGATATTTGAGGTCGGTCTTGAATATTGGATATAAATTCACCTATATCGATGCAACTGTCGGACATTTTTTAACTGGAACTGTCGAAAAGTTAACAGGAAACTCCAACTCTCAATTAGCGTTTCGCACGCGACTTGACGTTTGTATGAGTGATGCTCCATATGAATCTATGATAACGCTGGCCGCTTGCGGCAGGAAAATCGCGGGCTTGTCATTTCTAATTTTCAGCCGCGTGCGACCACGCGACCGAACCGCGTTAAATGACAAAGCCCATAAACATTTAAAGTATTGCCGCGCGCGATGCCCGCGATCAGTCGCGCGCGACGTGTCCTATGAGGGGGCTTTCCCTCTTACTTACGGATCCTGTACTATATGTATTTTTAAAATCTACAAAACGCACCCGTTATAAGAAATTTGCGGACACCTTATACTGCGTATACCCACTAACGTCGCAACTCGCTAGAAATTTAGTTCTCATACGTTTTTACGGATAATAATAACAAATTGCTTGAAGTTTTTAATTTTATTATAATAGCACAGATTTTGATGCCAAATCAATAAGAACGGCGGTGGCTTAAAAAAGATTCCTGTATTTTATTTATTTATGTATTTTTTGTGTTTTTATTTATTATAATTTAAGAAACGGATACAGTCTTTTCTACTTTACAAAATAAATATACCTAAAGATATTTTCAAAGCAAAAAAATTTGTCAAAATACATTAGGCAAATTATGCGAATTAAGGAGTAATGCCTACATTGAAAAAAAAATCTATGAAAAACGTTCTGTAGATAAATCTCAATCGAAACGACACAAAAGAGTTGATATATCGGAGAAGAAACAAGAGCTGAACAAATTTATTTTGAAATTATTGATATAATTAATCAAATTAATAATTTTTTTAATGTATTGAATGTTTCAAAATTTCCATTGTTCATTAAAAATTTTCCTCAGACTCTTCTTCAATTACTGCGAGAGCAATATATTTTTTTTTTACATTTAAAAAATGAGTTAATAGTTTTAATAACGAAATAGTAGAAAATTGCACCAGCCTCATGAAATTTTATATATTTTATAAAGATTTTAAGGTTTAATACAGTACTATCAGTACATTCTAAAACTGAAATAAAATACCTGGCATTTCATAAATTTTTATTTTTCACCCTGGACATCCAAAAATATTTTCAAAACACACCTTTTTTTAAATCCATATAACTTTAATTTCAAACTTGTTTGCGAATCTATAACACAAATTGAAATATCTAGCAATTACTCACTAATGGGACACCAATTATGGAATGCCTATTTTTTCAAGTATTTAAATTATTGTTGCATCCTTTTTGTAAAATGTTTTCCAACATTATTTATCTAATTTGATTTTTTTCGACCTCGAGTTTTCGACGGATTTTTACGTTTTGAGGTCCCCTGAATCCATTTTGACTATTTTCGCGATGATGTCTGTGCGTGCGTGCGTGTGCGTGTGCGTGTGCGTGTGCGTGTGCGTGTGCGTGTGCGTGTGCGTGTGCGTGTGCGTGTGCGTGTGCGTGTGCGTGTGCGTGTGCGTGTGCGTGTGCGTGTGCGTGTGCGTGTGTGTGTGTTTGTGTGTGTGTGTGTGTGTGTGTGTATGTGTGTGTGTGTGTGTGTGTGTGTGTGTGTGTGTGTGTGTATGTGTGTGTGTGTGTGTGTGTGTGTGTGTGTATGTATGTGTGTGTGTGTGTGTGTGTGTGTATGTATGTGTGTGTGTGTGTGTGTGTGTGTGTGTGTGTGTGTGTATGTGTGTGTGTGTGTGTGTGTGTGTGTGTGTGTGTGTGTGTGTGGTGTGTGTGGTGTGTGTGGTGTGTGTGGTGTGTGTGGTGTGTGTGGTGTGTGTGGTGTGTGTGGTGTGTGTGGTGTGTGTGGTGTGTGTGGTGTGTGTGGTGTGTGGTGTGTGTGTGTGTGTGTGTGTAGGTCGCATAACTCATGAACCGATACACAGAAAAACACCAAATTTTAAACTTAAGCTTTATTCCAGCGTCTAATGAACTGATTAGATTTTGGGCAGAGTCAGAACATCTGGAGGGGTACTTTATAGGTGGTCATTTTTATATTTTATGGAATATATCTGTTATTTACGTTTGAAGAAGAAAATTCTTTAAATAAAAGTTACTTATAATATAATTATCTATAATTTTTGTTCTATACAAAATTTTCCTAAAATGGTCCGTATTCGAGAAATTTGACAAAATGTAAAAAAAAAATTTTTTAATAAAAATTGTTTAAATAAAAGTTGTTTGTAATATAATTCTCTATAATTTTTATTTTATACATAATTTCTCTAAAATGAACCGTATTCGAGATATTTGAGAAAATGTGTAAATTTCGAATTTTGAAGAAAACTCAAAAACGGATAAAGAAAAAAACATTAAATTTTAAACTTAAGGTTTATTTCGGCCTGACGTGAAATTATTAGATTTTGGACAAAGTCGGAACATCTAGGGGGGTACTTTATGGGAGGCCGTTTTTATATTTTATGGAATATATCTGTTATTTATGTTTGGACAAGAAAATTGTTCAAATAAAAGTTACTTCTTATATTATTATCTATAATTTTTGTTTTTTGTCAAAATTTCCTGAAATGGTCCGTATTCGAGAAATTTGACTAAATGTGCAAAATTCTGATTTTTATGAAAATTGTTGAACTTAAAGTTGTTTGCGATATCGATCTCTATAATTTTTGTTTATACATGATTTTTCTAAAATGGACCGTAATGGAAAAGTGCTAAATTTAAATTTTTCAGTATTTTCGTTTTCAATGAATATCTATAGAAAAATGTTTCGAGGTAGATATATGTGGACAATGTATATATTTAGTTTATCCTCTAAACATTTATAGAGATGCTGCAATAGGTTGTACAAAATAACCGGAAAAAGCCATAATAACTAGATAGGAAAGTCATGTGTTGGAAACATCAGATTTTTTGAATATATTATTTTAAATTTGATTTTTTTTAATGTAGTCGAGAAAAAGAACTAGAATTCAAAAGTACCGTAAAAAATACTCACTTATAAAAATCGGTTCTTACATCTACTAAAAATAAGGCACTCAAAATCAAAAATACTCTGAGAAACATTTTTCAAAAAATAATTCGCACTACCAAGAAAGCACAATTTTAAACACTTTTACTTCTTCAGGTATGTTCTTTAAACTATTCTCGTCATGACTTAAGTGGCCCCCTTATATAAACCAGATTTCTCGGTGCCTTGGTGGGGTCGAACATCACCTGCTGATGAGACGATACAGTACCGGCTTTTGAAGAGCCAGGTCAATTAACGAATTATAATTTTACAAGTGAAATAATGCGAAATGTTATTATAGTTAAACAAAATTTGTGGTATTGATCGAATAGATTTTAATATACTCGTACGGTACGGTGCAAATGAAAAGAATAAATTCATTATTTCGTAAGTCATTGGCTTGCGGAAACAATCCTGAACCCGATTTTTATTTTCAAACATGCGTTCTGTCAGATATTCCTTTTATTCGTTACGAAATCTATGGGAGCGTGATTACTTTTTAAATATAAATGTGGATCATGCAATACATCAATTAAAAGGTATTTTAATTATCTATCCAATAGTTTTAATAAGTTTAAGTAATTCAGGTTCTGCCAAACATTTCTATTATTACATTTAATATTATTCTCTATTAGACCGTCAGATAGTGACTGATTTAGGTGCCCCATTTTCGCATTCAAGCCTCAAAGAGGGTTGAAAAGTACATCGATTTTGAGTAGAATGAATGGAAATTTACGAGTGGCCTCTGGGGATAACATGGAAAATTCGATTTTCCTTAACAGAAATAAAAGGTGTTTTTGCTCATTTTTCCACGCAAGCCTTTCTCATTATATGATTAATTAATAAAACTAGACTTCGAAAAATCAAATCGATATTTTAACCGATTTTTCCACACAAGCCAATCGAGAGCATGAAAACATACGTCGTAACTAGCCCGAAAAACA
>OV651829.1:1051025-1078525 GCA_927349885.1 Psylliodes chrysocephalus | reverse complement strand
ATTTATTTAAATTTATTTAAATTTATTTAAATTTATTTAAATTTATTTAAATTTATTTAAATTTATTTAAATTTATTTAAATTTATTTAAATTTATTTAAATTTATTTAAATTTATTTAAATTTATTTAAATTTATTTAAATTTATTTAAATTTATTTAAATTTATTTAAATTTATTTAAATTTATTTAAATTTATTTAAATTTATTTAAATTTATTTAAATTTATTTAAATTTATTTAAATTTATTTAAATTTATTTAAATTTATTTAAATTTATTTAAATTTATTTAAATTTATTTAAATTTATTTAAATTTATTTAAATTTATTTAAATTTATTTAAATTTATTTAAATTTATTTAAATTTATTTAAATTTATTTAAATTTATTTAAATTTATTTAAATTTATTTAAATTTATTTAAATTTATTTAAATTTATTTAAATTTATTTAAATTTATTTAAATTTATTTAAATTTATTTAAATTTATTTAAATTTATTTAAATTTATTTAAATTTATTTAAATTTATTTAAATTTATTTAAATTTATTTAAATTTATTTAAATTTATTTAAATTTATTTAAATTTATTTAAATTTATTTAAATTTATCTAAATTTATTTAAATTTATTTAAATTTATTTAAATTTATTTAAATTTATTTAAATTTATTTAAATTTATTTAAATTTATTTAAATTTATTTAAATTTATTTAAATTTATTTAAATTTATTTAAATTTATTTAAATTTATTTAAATTTATTTAAATTTATTTAAATTTATTTAAATTTATTTAAATTTATTTAAATTTATTTAAATTTATTTAAATTTATTTAAATTTATTTAAATTTATTTAAATTTATTTAAATTTATTTAAATTTATTTAAATTTATTTAAATTTATTTAAATTTATTTAAATTTATTTAAATTTATTTAAATTTATTTAAATTTATTTAAATTTATTTAAATTTATTTAAATTTATTTAAATTTATTTAAATTTATTTAAATTTATTTAAATTTATTTAAATTTATTTAAATTTATTTAAATTTATTTAAATTTATTTAAATTTATTTAAATTTATTTAAATTTATTTAAATTTATTTAAATTTATTTAAATTTATTTAAATTTATTTAAATTTATTTAAATTTATTTAAATTTATTTAAATTTATTTAAATTTATTTAAATTTATTTAAATTTATTTAAATTTATTTAAATTTATTTAAATTTATTTAAATTTATTTAAATTTATTTAAATTTATTTAAATTTATTTAAATTTATGTAAATTTACTTAAATTTATTTAAATTTATTTAAATTTATTTAAATTTATTTAAATTTATTTAAATTTATTTAAATTTATTTAAATTTTTTTAAATTTATTTAAATTTATTTAAATTTATTTAAATTTATTTAAATTTATTTAAATTTATTTAAATTTATTTAAATTTATTTAAATTTATTTAAATTTATTTAAATTTATTTAAATTTATTTAAATTTATTTAAATTTATTTAAATTTATGTAAATTTATTTAAATTTATTTAAATTTATTTAAATTTATTTAAATTTATTTAAATTTATTTAAATTTATTTAAATTTATTTAAATTTATTTAAATTTATTTAAATTTATTTAAATTTATTGAAATTTATTTATTGTTGTATTTTTATTTATTTTTATTTATTTTTATTTATTTTTATTTATTTTTATTTATTTTTATTTATTTTTATTTATTTATTTTTATTTATTTTTATTTATTTTATTTTTATTTATTTTTATTTATTTTTATTTATTTTTATTTATTTTTATTTATTTTTATTTATTTTTATTTATTTTTTTATTTTTATTTATTTGTATTTATTTGTATTTCTTTTTATTTATTTTTATTTCAATTTAATTTCATTTATTTATTTATTTATTTTTAATTATTTTTGTTTATTTTAATTTATTTTTATTATTATTTTTACGATATTCCCATACAAACTTTCACCCCACACTGTCCCCTTAAAATACAAAAACCCCTATGCACGTCATTGTTTATTTATGATGAGTGGTACCAATTTTCAATTTTTAAGTTCCTACCTAAAAAATCGATACTTCTATTCAAACTTTCCTTTTCTTCCGTTTCGCTCTTAAAATGTGAAAACCCAAAACCGTGAAATACGTCGCTATTAATTAAATTGTAATTCAAATTTTATTGTTTTTAACTTTAAAGAACCTACTTTTATAAAAAGTTTTCCCTTCTTAAATTTGAAGTCTCCAAAAATATTTTCTTAGGGGATATTTACGTTATTAAATAAATCTATGTTTTAAATTTCAGCTTTCTAGACTTGGCAGTTTTGGCTCTGTGTTGATAGATCAGATAGTCCGTCAGGACTAACTATTTTATATATTTAGATGACAGATTTCGTCTTTGAAATAAGCAATAAGCGGTGAAAATAGTGGGTATATGTATAAGTACTACACAATGTATTATTTTCTATTGTATTAAATTCCGCTACGGGTTTCAACACATTCACGCAGAAGCATTTTACTTGACATATTGTACACTTTTTTGGCAGATTATAATAATTTCGGTTAGTTTTGGTATTTTATATTTTTTTAATAACAATCTAATAGACAAAGCAGTCTATTTTTTATGACAAAATCTACAGGATAAGCGGTCAATTTTCTATGAAAATATCTACTAATAAGCGGCACGAACTATTTTACGAAAGGTTCATAACTTTTTAAGGCGATCCCTAAGGACCGCCATGGTCTTGTACTTGTACAATGTTTTCACAGCGGTCCACATGGACCGATTTGGTCATTAACGTGTTCAAATATTGTAAGCCGCTAAAAGAATCTAATAATATTCCGCTACGGCTGCATACAAGCAATGGTTCAGGATTGTTGTTATACAGATATACAAATCGAGGCGACTAGAGCGCCACCATCCCAGAATGCGGAAAATGTTGGAACTAAAGATTGGAGTTTCGTCCAAATCTGAGCCATTTTCATATTTATTCCAGGCAGTCTACAGGGTATTTTAAAGTGTTTTATAAGGGTCTCCCATCCTGAACCACATATACGGCTCAGGTTTGTTCGGATGGTTCAGGATATTACTGTCGAATATAGACGATTGGTTCAAGAAGATACTAAGGCGCTATATATATATATATATATATATATATATATATATATATATATATATATAGACATAGAAACGGTCATTGTGTAGCCCATTCTATATACAATTAGTACTTTGTACAGCCCGAAATGACGTTGTTCAGCCCACTGCTGGGCTGAACAACGTTTTACGTGTATACCATTGCCAATCGGCTAATAATACTGTAAGACTCAATCCATAAAAATTTAAGAAGGGCTTAACATGGGCTCGTATAGCCATATTTTTATACAAAATAGTTCATAGGAGTCGCCTGTTGGTGGCGCGCTAAGTAAGTGTATCTAGAACAGAAATCGCAGATCATTTTACGGTCGTTGTGTAGCCTGGTATTTGGAAACAGTTCGAACAGAAACAATAACAAATAATAAGTAATATTATATGTTTATAAAGAGAGAGTGATTAATAGTAGTTATTTACATTTCTGTTTTAATAATAACGCTGACAAACTATTTGACTTTTTATTAACCGACTTCAAAAAGGAGGATATTCTCAATTCGTCAAAATATTTTTTATGTATGTTCAGTGATAATTCTTTACCACGTTGTCCGAATTTTATTATTTGTTTTTTGTTAGAAAGAAGATACCTCAGAAGTAATTACATATACAGGATGATTTATTAAGGATGGCGACCAGCTGCATCTCAGAAAATCTTGAAAAAAAAATTTTTTTTTAAAGAAACGCAAAAACAGCTGGATTTTTATTTTAAGGCGGGCATCTTTCTATAATATGCCCAACTGTCATATGTCATTTATCTCCCATACGTCAATCCAACCGATACAATTTAAATAGGAAAAGTACCTACCAAGTATGATACATCGTCGGAAAGGTATTTCAATAGGAAACTCAGCAATATTACTGTTCACTGCGTTCCTTTTAATTTCAGCGCCTTTTAGCGAGATAAAAAATAATTACCAATGGTAAAGTGTGACACTTCATTTGAAAGCCAATTTTATTAGTAATTTAATACACTACGTAATATGTTAACTAAATCAAAAATGAACTTAAAAGGAAAAAAAATGCATTATTACTAAATTTATATTGTTGCAAGTACAATATGGTTAATGTTATGTGGTGTTAAAAATAAAAATTTAAAAATCATTTTACTAAATTTGGCAAACGATAATTGGTGTTATAAGATACACATACCAGCTAAAAAAGTTAGTTAAATAAACTTTGCCGGTGGTTTATGTAACACCTTAATACCTTTTAAATTTTACGTCACTGCCCGAAAATTTGTTTGTACTCTTGCCGGGAATTCAGAAACTGATTTACGAGATATTCGCACTCAAAGGTATACTTCTACATTTTAATTTATTTTTAAATTTAAAGGTTTGGAACATTTATTTTTTTATAAATTCCCAACAAATTTTGTAAAATTATACTGAGTAATAAAAAATTATAGCCATTAATAATTTTGAATTTTCAACTTTAACACCGTGCATTGCGGAAAAGAGAAACATTTTAACTAAGAATATTTTATTTGGTGATCTTACTTTTATTCACAGAATGTTCAGTAGTTCAGTTGTTCTATTTGCCTGTATGTACAAGGTGTTACTTAAGTATGTACAATAAACTTAACCGACAATTTTTTTTAGAGATTTTAAGACAAAACATTTATATAAACATGGGTCCGAAAATGCTTCGTTTTTAGTATACAGGGTGTTGAACTTTAAAAAATAATGACTCTTCTTAAATATCTTAAATATTCTTCGTCCAATTTTGTTGAAATTTGGCAGTCTTATTTTTAGTCTTAAGGACCTAATTTAGCTTTTAACTTTATTAAACTATTTTGTCCCTTAAATTTTTTTCGTATCTTGCTTGGTTTTCAATTAAAAAAATAAAGTTAATTGTATATCTCTGGACCACAAGAAACTCGGAACGCCATTGGACTTTATAAATTTAAGCGAGTTGAGAGACAGATTAACCCCTTAACTCAGCCCACTTAAGATAAAATTGGTATGGAATATTTAAAATATTTCCGAAAAATCAAATTTTTTAAAAAAGTTTAACATTCTGTATCTTGAAAACGAGGCATTTTCGGACCCATGTGTA
Organism: Psylliodes chrysocephalus; assembly: GCA_927349885.1. Taxonomy (NCBI): domain Eukaryota; kingdom Metazoa; phylum Arthropoda; class Insecta; order Coleoptera; family Chrysomelidae; genus Psylliodes; species Psylliodes chrysocephalus. The sequence goes on along the minus strand of OV651829.1, from coordinate 1,073,313 downwards.
TATTAAATGTTTGTCTTAAAATTACTCAAAGAATCGCACGTTTAAATTTATTCTACATATTTAAGTAACACACCATATAAATTAGACTGGGCCAAAAAAATAAAACATTTTTTTTCTTAGCGGAACTATGAAAATATTGTTCATGACGACAAAAAAAATTTTCCTGAAAGTTTGAGCCTTTAATAATAATATTAAGAGGTGCATCATTGCAGTTATTGATTTTTCAACAGTTGTCGCGTTTTTGCATAAATTTCGGACTTGGTCAATTTTAAAAACTTTTTTCATCTCTTATCCTTGTAGGAAATTAAATTCCCCACAAAAAAGCTTTCTTAGTAAATTTTCGTAAGACGAGTCTATTCTTTGTAATCTTAATATTTAAGTTCATTTTGGAAATCCCAAATGCAAAGTGAAAAATTGAAAATATATACCAATGTTTAAGGCTCGATTACAAAGAATAGACTCGTCTTACGAAAATTGACTAAGAGAGCTTTTTTGTGGGGAATTTAATTTCCTATAAGGATAAGGGATGAAAAAAGTTTTTAAAATTGACCAAGTCCGAAATTTATGCAAAAATGCGACAACTGTTGAAAAATCAATAACTGCAATGATGCACCTCTTAATATTATTGTTAAGGGCTCAAACTTTCAGGAAATTTTTTTGTCGTCATGAACAATATTTTCATAGTTCCGCTAAGAAAAAAAATTGTTTTATTTTTTTGGCCCAGTCTAATATAAATATTATTTATTATGTTTATAATATATTATTTATTAGTTTAATTTTTTAATTTCCTTTAAGTTTGAATGACTACGGTCAAATTAGATAATAATTATTATAACTATTTATATTTAAATTAAAAAATATATTCAGAGCAATTTTATAAAATATATCAAAATTACACAAATAACTTAAAATGACGAAAATCCACATTTGAGTTTAAATACTGTGAAAACCAATCACTTTATGAGTTCTTAACAACAGTACACAATTTATTTAAAAAACATCAAATATGTAAAAGTATATTCCAAATAAGTTTTTGGTCAGTCGCGTAAAGTTTAGATGGGACGAAAGTGTTCCTTATTCATGTATCTTATGACACTCCAAAAATGTTTACCGAATTTAATAAAAAGATTCTGAGAAATAAAAAACTGTAGTCAATAATATTTTTTAAATTTTCAACTTTAACGCCCTGTATTTCGGAAATCAGTAATATTTTATCCAAGCATATTTCGTTCAATCGTCTTATTTTTAATCAGAGAATCTTAAGTTGTTCTGTATCCCTTTCTGAAATGTAAATGTTAAAATGCCATTTTACTATTTATTTTAAAATTTTTGAAACTTTAATAATAAATAATAACAGTTTTATGTGATTATGTTTTATGTTTCTTCAAATTGTGTATCAAAATAAAAATGTTAAAAACCTGTATTCAACTTAAATGTTTGATTAATAAAATTGTGTCTTAGTAATATGTTACTGCCAAACACTTTACTAAATAAATAATAGAATTCAATTTTAATTAGCATTAGAAATTATTTAATGTAAACTTATTTCAAGAAATATTTTCACTCAACCAACAAGTAAAATAAATAATTGCCGGTAACCAATAACGCGCGAAAAGTGAATGATAAATAAACTCATAAGGTACACCGCTCCTAAAAAGAAATATTAAAATCAACGCTAAAGAATGCAATAAAGCTGATAGCGATAACATAAACATGTCGTAAAGTCTACAGTAGAGCGAAAAGTAAAGGAATGTGGTTATTATTAGAAAGGGACACATAACGATCTATTATTATCTCGGGCCACACTGCGATGCAAATGTATTAAAGAATAAATTTAATACGAGCATGGGTTAAACAACGACCTAATATTATCTCGGGCTAAACAGCGGCGCAAATATAGGTATATATATATATTAGTTACCAGTTTTAAATATACTAAAGAATGATAAATAACTACTGTTGCTTAGAAAATACAATAAAAAAATATATGTGTAAACTTACTTGTAAACGCCAAGGGGTACCACTCGGACGTACAACATTAGAATTTATATAGTTTGTTTATTAAAAGATACATTTGCTCTCAACTACAAGAATTCAATTCATCCCATCCCTACTCTCCGACAGATTTTAGTTGTTAGTGGTTCATTTGAGCTAGCCGGAACCAAAAGGCAACTAAATACCTTTACCACATTATAGACCCTATCCAGCAGGTTGGAAAAAAGGGTTTATCAATCGTAATAACACCCATTTCGGTGATGCTAGAGACAACAGCCTTAATTCAAGATGCAGAGAATTCGTCAACTACCTGGCGAATCTCTATTAATGTATTTCGCCAAAATGCATGTTTCAATATTTACAAACAAATGTTAACCCCTGATCAAAAATACGCTCAAGCCAAATGTTAATCGAAACTATGACACTTAATACACTTTTGACTGGAATAGACCCAAAACTCGGACAAATTGTACGAGCAAGTAACCCTCCAGGGGGGGGTGGGTGGCTCAGTGGTTAGAGCCTCTGCCTGTGGATCCAAGGGTCCCAGGTTCGAATCCCACCGTTGGCCGGAATTTTTTCATTTAATTTAATTATTTAAAATTAATTCTGATGCCTTGGTAGGATTCCCCACTCGACCATTCACTGTTGGGTTCTAATTAACAGTGCTGTTCCTAAAGTGGCGCTGGGAAACAGTAACAAAGCCTACACAGAACGCACATGATTGAGAATTTAAACACAAATTTGAGACTGGCATATTAGGTATATACACCTAGGCCATAAATCGAAAAAAAAAAAAAAAAAAAGTAACCCTCCAGACATTTTATTTGCAATTATGCGAGTAAAACGTAAACTACAATTAAACTATTACGAAAATCAAAAATTTAATCGCGCTAATAATCAAAACCGGGGCATGGTTTTTCCGCGCAAACCAATTTTAAATCAACAAGAGAAAAAATGTTCTTATTGCGGCCGTACTGGTCATATAGTAAGCGAATGTCGACAAAAACACTTTGCTTCTCAAAATAATTTCCAAAATAACCCTCAAAGGAATTTTCAAAGCTCTTCAAGTCAACCGAATTTCCAAAGACAACAATTTCAACCGAATCAACAATTTCAGCCTAATCAAAATATTATTAATAAATCAACAAATTCGTCCATCAGTAATTAGACCTAATCCAAACTTTAATAATCAACGTCCCTCTTTTGTGCAATCGAATCAAAATACATTTGATAATCAAAGAACCCATCATTTAAATTTTAATGATCAATTTGATTAATTTTACGACGAAACTGAATATTTTGACAATAACTATGAAGAAGACTGTTATACCGATGAGACTTGCTATACTGCTAGCGGTCAATACGATTCGAATTATCAAGATGACGATTATTATACTTTCGAGTCCGAAGATAACGAATCTTCTGTACTCTCTAACGACTGTTATACTGCTAACGGTCAATATAATGACGATTCCGATCAATTTAATTCAAATTTTAATTCCGAACTCGAAAATCAAAACCTTACATATCAGGATTTTCAGTTTGGCCCTGTACAGGGCGAACCTCCGATTTTAATTACTCAAAACCCTATAAAAAACTCGCAACCCAAAATGCAAACGCTGAATTTGAATAGTTGCAACCCCAACGTAAATTGCCTGGAGCAACAATTTATATGAAACCCACGTTTACAGTAAACTCAAAAAATTTATTTATCAAGCGTATAATAATGTTTACATTATATCAAGGTACACGTGTTGTAGAAGTAACCTATTTTTATACTAGTACCAGGGCTGGTATATCTAAGGGGGTCGCGACATAGGAGTCCATTTTGGACGCCATTTTTTTCGAAATAGTAGTCACATAGTGGTCGCCATTGATCTGGCAACGTGGCAACTTGTAGTCGCCAGGTTTACCAATATAAGAAAAAAAATCAATGTCATTTTTTAAATGACATTTCCATTATAAAATGCCCATATTTTTTAGGATAAAATATTTCAATTTAATAAATTATTAATCTCAGATGTACATAGAATACGTCGGGAAAAGTAGATCACTTTCAATTTTGTGCTGTTTTGGTTTTGTTTATTTTAAAAGGTAATTGAAGAGATGAAGACAATTTTCTTATAGATGATGCATAACAAATTATTGCTCCCTTTTTTAGAGCTCCAGTCCCTTAAGTCTACTTATTTTAGGTCTTTTTAAATTGTTGGTAGGTATTATTCACTTCATTTGTATGTTTTTAGTTAATTTAAATAATTTTGTGTAATATCTTGCGATTTGTTTTCTATACATTTTAGCATGTATTTGTTGTCTACATCTCACAAAGGATGGCTTTGAAATACCTTTATAACAGAGGTACTTTCCTAAAACTGGCCGAAATTTGAAACTGAATACAGTTCTTAGAGAAAATCTCCAGTAAAAAATGTCTGCATGCAGAATAACAGTAGCATAGATTAACAAAGCTGACAAAAGAGTTGGACAAACCTTTGTCTAGCTTTTTAATATTTCAGGACAATAGTGTTAACAGCAGACTACAACAAAAACATCCAAAGTTTAGTAATCAAGCAAAATATTTCAGTATCTCCAGAATTATAAACGTATAAAAACTATAATAGAAAACATGTATGGTTTCGAATAGAAAATTACCAAAATTAGCATATCTAGTGAATATTGTATTTAAAGAATATATTTTTATTTAAAACTTTTGTGCTTCTACTCCAATACTAACCATATAGAAGCATATGCATTTTATAGTATTTGCAAGATTCGGATCAAATGTACCCACAATTTATAAAGATTATTAAACTAAAATAAAACATTCAAATAACACCTGCTTTTATGTTAAATATGTTTTTATTAAATACACAAATTAGTCTCAACCACACATTTTTTGTTTTTGTTTTTACTTCTAGTGTAAAAGTGACTACTAATTCAGTCTTTCAAGTTTATTATTTATAGAGACCAGCTACTACAAAATATCTTATTGATGATAACTAATTTATTTTTAATAATGGTTTTGTATTTATTAACATTTTACAGCACTTTGTTTATATGAAACATCTATGTAACTCTTAATTAAATCACATTTAAATCAAGTAATTACATTTTCATATTCAACTTATGTATTCTTATTAGAACTTGGTCACTTTTTTACTTTGAATCTTTTGACTGTGGTAACAGTCCATTCACCAAACCACAAAGTCACTTAAAAATGTTGAAAGAGAATATCATAAAGGTAAAATTCCTTCTTCTATCGTGTTTTTCATGCAATTTTAGGTTGTAAACGTTTTGTCAAACACCTTTTTTACAATTTATCCCAAGCAACACTATGAAAGATTTAAATCCTGGATGTACAGCATTCAGTTTCGAGATGAGTGCAGTCACAATGTAGTTTAAGATATAATTTTCACATGAACACTTATTTACCACAGCACAAACGCATGTACCTATTCATGTAACATTAAAATAAAGTGGAAACAAATTGCATAATTTGGTATACAAAAAAGTACAAAATGTTTTTAGTTTTAATTCGACATTGGATTACGACTACGAGGAAAACAGTGGTTCATTCCACTTGTACCATATTGACATTATTATGCACGATGCTCGTTCAAACGAACATCAGAAAAGTGTTGCCAACTTAAGCTGACTACTATTTCCCCTCTAGCCTTAGTCACCCCCTCATCCATTTACTGGGTCTATGTCGCGACCCCCTTAGATATACCAGCCCTGTACTAGTACAAATATTTTTCATTTTTGTACTAGTATAAAAAAGCATAAACCTAATGTTAAATGGCTTATTATGAACGTTGCAATCAAGTAGTCTGGAACTGTCATTTGAATACTTATTTAATTTGACGTTTGTCAGTGTATGATTTAGAATATAAAAAAAAATAGTGTTAACTCGTTCGTTATACCTGTTTTTCAAGTAAAAAGAAAATGTCAGAATAAATGCAATCAACACCTCCCGAATTGCTAGAAATAGCGAAATCTTCGATAGAAACCTTAATACTTACGAAATCGAAGAAAGTTTACGATTATGCTTACACAAAATTTGTGAAATGGAGAATCACGTACATTTTTATTCAGAAAATGTTCTGATCGCATATTTTACTAATTTGTCTGAAAAATTCAAAAGTTCAACAATGTGGTCGCAGTATTCAATGCTGAAATCAGAACTAAATATTAAACATAATGTAAAAATTGAAAACTATTCAAAATTAATTGCCTTCTTAAAACGAAAAGGTGATAATTACAAACCGAAGAAGTCAAAAGTTTTTTCTAAACAGGAGTTTGATAACTTTCTTAAGAATGCACCAAACAAGAGATATTTAGCAACTAAAGTAGGTACAAAATCTTTTTAAACTGTTATTTAGTTTATTCTAATTCTAATATTCTATTAATTTCAGCTTTTTTATTTTAATTTTTTTCTTCTAGGTTTTGATGTTATTTGGAGTCACGGGAGAGTGCAAATGTGATGAACTTGTTCAAATGAAAGTGGAAGATATAAAAGATTTAGGAAATTTAATTTTGGTAAATATTCCTAATACAAAAAATAAATATCGTTCATTTACTAATTGGGGAAGTGTATTTAAATTTATTCAGAACATATGCCAACCTTCGACCAAAAGATATAAGTTTTGATAGGTTTTTCATAAAATATCAAAATGGTCAATGCCATTGTGTAGTAATGGGGATCCATAAAATTTCAAATACGCCCAAAGAAGTTGCCACATTTTTAAAACTATTAGATCCAGAGGAGTACACGGGACATAGCTTTCGAAGAACATCAGCAACTATATTAGTTGATAACGGAGGAGACATTACAGCTCTTAAACGCCACGGTGGTTGGAAATCAACCACCGTTGCTGAAGGCTACATCGAGGAATCGATGAATAATAAAAAAGAAGTAGCCATGAACATTTTAAACCCGACAGAATATATTAAGCCTCTCGACAAACCCTCTACTATAACAAGAAATATTGAAGAGGAAAATAATATTACAGAAGACAATGTGCAGACCACCCTACACTGCGTTTAGGTGCAGTTTGCCTACACCTTGGAATTGGAAGGGAGTGGATGTGCGCGTGTGCGAGATCGAGACTGGTTGGTGACGGTGACCGGCTTAGGTTGGCTTTTTTTTTTGGTTATGACGGTTTTCGTTTCGTTTCGTGTAAAACTAAAACCTTGTTTAGAAAATTAACAATTAATATTAGTTTTAAGAATATTGTTGAGTTAATATTAGTTTGTTTTGGTGTTCTTTGTTGACTTGTCACGTAAGTACCTGGCCAGGGGTAATATTGTATGCATTTTTGAGGTTATTTTATCATTAAAAGTTGATAACATTTGCTTGTGTGTATCTGAATGTTGTATCATTTCACCCTTAATCTGAAGAACCTTCTTTTTAATACGTACATATGGCACCCAACTAGGGCTCGGAAAGGGTTTAAATTGATACACAGATAGATACATACCCAGATAAGTTAAATTTGGGACATTTATATTAGATAGGTACATAACAAGTTATTAGAAGTCAAAATGAAAAAAAGAGGAGGAAAAAAACAGGAAATAAATGACCCAGATTTACAAGAAATGCAACAGAAGCAAATTGAAAGTTTGTCTTGTATGTTAAATAAGTTTACAATAGCATTTGAAACATTGGAGAAAAAGGTATCCACCATTTGTAATGGTAAAACAGAAAATGAAGCGGATAATGTCGGTAATGTAGAATCAGATTTACAAAATACAAACGCAGTTGCAAATTCAGGACAAATTAAATTCGAGAAATCTGAAAAATCTCACATGTTAAGATGGAAAGAATTAGGGGGGTATCAATTATGTTTCTCTCCAAATGGGATTTTGCATCCTGTGACATTTTTAAAACATTTGGAACAATTATTAGATGATGCAGACGTTCCGGAGGAAAAAAAGGTTTCATTGTCTTTAGACTGTCTAAGAGGTTCGGCATATGATTGGGGGCAAGTGAAGCAAAAATGCTTTTCGGATTTTAATAATTTTAAAGAAAAATTTCGTAATAGATATTGGGGGTTGAAAGCGAATTATTTCACAAAATAAAATTTGGGAAATATTCATCGGGTAAAATGGCAGATTATTTTTTAAAGGTTTTAAAGGAGGCGGCGTTTTTATCAGAACCGCTATTAGAAAATAAGCTAATTGAATATTTAATTAATCATTTTCCGGCAGAAGTTAAATGCGGAATAATAAATGGGGGGTATAAAAATGTAGATGATATAGAACAACAGCTCAGAAGGGTAGATGATTGCTATTCAGAAATGAGTAGGCCTAGAAATAGATCAGGACAGGGTCAAGGTCAGGTTAGGGCCCAAAATAATGATAACAGGGGAAACCAAAGTAATTGGCGAAATAACGAGAATAGAGAGGAGAGACCGTTAAATAGGGGAACAACGGGGGAAAATGAAGTATCAACGGTTTTTTTTGGGAGTCCTGAATGGCTTCTAGAAGAAGGTAGGGATAATTTTTCGGAACAAAAAAACAATTCACCTATAATAAAAGTACGAATAGGAAATAAACAAAGCGAAGCGCTAGTAGATACTGGTTGTCAAGCTAGTTGTATATCTGAAGAATTCTTTGAAGAGTTAAAAAGGGAATTTGGGAAGTTACCAACTTTTCCGGTGAATGGGGTTACGTTATATGGTGCTTTTGTTGACAAGGGTCGGAAAGTGACGTATCAAACAATGATAAGTATTTCTCTGGGATCTATTAATTTTGAGGTGCCTGTACTGGTGGTACCCGATTTAAAAAGATGCATAATATTAGGTTATGACTGGATGTTAGATAATAACATCGCAATAGGAAAACATTTACTTATTAAGAATGGGGAGGAAAACCATACTTTTCCTATTTTTAACAGAACTTTAGAAAATGACTCATTATTAACTATAAGTGAAACAGGTTTAGATTTAGATAAGGTAGAACTCAATAGAAAAGTACGGAAAGCTTATACCGAAAACGAAATAAGAGATCTGACGGATAAAATGAATATCGAAAATGAAAATTTTCGGGAATCGTTGTATAAAAATTTATGCAAATATAAACAGGTTTTTTCAGACGAACCGGGTCGAATTTCGGTGTATGAACATTTGATTGAATTAAAGGATAACTCCCCATTTTGTTTTAAATCATATCCAGTTCCATATGCATTTAGGGCTGCCGTTAAGGACCAAATTAGCGAAATGTTAAATTTAGGGGTAATTAGGGCAACGCCGACGGAGTACGTCAGCCCGTTAGTGACAGTCATTAAGAAAGATAAATCAGTCCGAGTATGTTTAGACGCGAGGCATCTAAATACCGAACTGGTAAAGGAGCATTTTATGCCTCCTAATCCAGAAGATATTTTATTTGATTTTTCGGAAAATACTTATTTAAGCACTATCGATTTAAGCTCGTCCTATTGGCAAATATAAATTAGAGAGTGTGACCAAAAATACACGGGATTCTCTTACAATGGACAGACGTATGTTTTCTGTGTCCTACCTTTCGGGTTAAGCACTGCAGTAAGCAGCTTCATTAGGGGTCTAAATATCATTTTAGGACCAGAAATTCTGGATTTTGTTATCCCTTATGTGGATGATATTCTTATATTCTCTGCTGACGCAGAAGCTCACATTAAACATTTGGATTTATTATTTAGTAGGTTAAACGATCATGGAGTTACCGTGAAGCTACGGAAATGTAAATTTGCGCAAAGTTCAGTGAATTTCCTAGGTCACATCATTAGTAGAACCGGAATACAGATGGACCCTAGTAGGGTAGATTCGATCGTTAAATTTCCAGTTCCACGTAATGGCAAACATTTAAAGTCATTCTTAGGGTTATGTGGATATGATAGGCGTTTTTGTCCAAAATTTTCGGCTCCTCTTTTAAAATTTTTAAAAAAAGGCGAACGCTGGCGATGGGGTGATAATGAAACCTTTTTATTCGAAGAAATTAAGCGGGTTTTCCTAGCAAATCTAATTCTGCATCACCCAAACCCAAATAAACGGTATTATATACAATGTGATAGCTCAAGTTATGCTATCGGAGGATGCCTTTTTCAAAAAAAATGATAATTTAAAATTACAAATGATTGCATTCTGCAGTCGTACTCTTAAGGGTGCCGAACTCAATTACGGAATAACTGAAAAAGAAGCGCTCGCAGTGTTATACTGCCGTAAGCAGTGGCGGGTCATGGTTCTTGGTGCGGAACTGACAATAATCACGGACCATAAAGCCTTAACGTTTTTGAAAAAATGTCGGTTGTTAAATTCGAGACTGACGCGTTGGACTTTATATTTGCAAGAATACGATTTTGATGTGGAGTACTGTGCGGGTAAAGACAATGTCATCGCGGATGCGCTGTCGCGTTACCCCCCTGACTACAATGAGGGAGAAACGGAAGAAGATGTCAACGAACTCGAAATGTTTATGGTCGAGTCAAAAAATTCCAATGTTACCAAAAATTTAAATCCAGATGCTTTGGCCAGAGAACAAGCTGAGGACGCCCATTTTTCGAAAATTATCCAAAAAGTTAAAAACGGCGTTAACAAAAGGTTTATGATTTACAAAAGTATTTTGTTTTTTAAAGATAACGATGGATACAAGATATGCGTACCCAAGAAGAGTATTTTAAATATTATAAGGCAAGAGCACGAAGATCACGGCCATTTTGGAGCAACGAAGGTATTCCTCGCCTTGCGAAGATGGTACTATTGCAGAAACATGCGTGGATTTGTAAAAAAGATAATTCAGGCATGTGATTTGTGCCAAAAATGTAAAATTTCACCCCATGGAAGAGGTTCTATGGCATCTATTATCCCAGATGGACCAAATTGTATCACATGTGTTGATTTGATGGGTCCGTTACCAAGGTCACTAGGTGGGACAACGTATTTGTTCGCAATTGTTGACGTGTTTTCCAAGCACGTTAAACTGTATCCAATTAAAAGAGCCACTGCTAAGATCCTGATAGTGAAAATGCTGGATTATTTTAATACCATCGCCACACCGAAACGAGTATTATCTGACAACGGCTCACAGTTCAGATCCGAAACATGGGGAAATTTCCTGAAATCTCAAGGGGTAGCTATGTCATTTACCTCCGTGTACTACCCACAAGGTAATGGGAACGTAGAGAGATTAAACCGAGAAATCGGGCGCCTTCTAAGAATGATGTGCTACCAGAAACACACGAAATGGGCAAGGGTTGTACCAGAAGTTGAACACATGTTAAATCAAGTCGTACACGATTCCACTGGATTCACTCCAAATGAAGTCCACTTCCAGAAATCCCGAATATTTGGCGGAACAAAGTTCCATTTTCCCGTGCCTTTTGAACTGCCGTCCAAAGAAACTATTATTACGCTCGCTAAGAACAGGTTACAATCTAAAGCTGAGCAACGAAAGAGGCGCCACGATGACAAGGCAAAATGTAAAAAATTCTGTATTGGTGATAAAGTTTATGTACGTACCCATCCACAGTCTTCAGCTGAAGAAAAAGAAATCAAAAAGTTTTTCCTGTTATATGAAGGACCCTATATAATTTCTGATATTAAGGGTCATAATTCCTATGGTTTGATCAATTCCTTAGGAAACGGGAAGGGTATCCATAACATATTTAATTTGAAGGAGGTGAAGCAACCTGCCATCTAGTGTTGAAATTGACTTTTCGCCAAAATTCCAACAGGGGGGTAATGTGCAGACCACCCTACACCGCGTTTAGGTGCAGTTTGCCTACACCTTGGAATTGGAAGGGAGTGGATGTGCGCGTGTGCGAGATCGAGACTGGTTGGTGACGGTGACCGGCTTAGGTTGGCTTTTTTTTTTTTTACGGTTTTCGTTTCGTTTCGTGTAAAACTAAAACCTTGTTTAGAAAATTAACAATTAATATTAGTTTTAAGAATATTGTTGAGTTAATATTAGTTTGTTTTGGTGTTCTTTGTTGACTTGTCACGTAAGTACCTGGCCAGGGGTAATATTGTATGCATTTTTGAGGTTATTTTATCATTAAAAGTTGATAACATTTGCTTGTGTGTATCTGAATGTTGTATCATTTCACCCTTAATCTGAAGAACCTTCTTTTTAATACGTACAACAATGAAATTGTTAATATTGAAAATGACAATCTTGTTGCAAATAATTTTATTAATGACAAAATAATGCAACTTCAAACAAAAACGGGTAACAGCGCCCTAAATATGAATAACTGCACATTACAAAATTGCATATTTAATTTAAATATTGAAAAATAATATCCATTGTTTTTTGTTATTTTATATTTTAGATTTAAAAATTTGGAATTTTGTTTAAAGAGAAAAGAAAATTGTTCCTAATTATTTATTATAAATAAAATTTTGTGTATTTATAATGTTTATTTTTATCTTTTGGGGAGATGGAAATATTTCTATATTGAAACAATTATTTTTATCCATACTTTTATTTAAATGCTTGAAGAAAAAATAGTATATGTCACTCGGATTAGAAGGCCCATTATGTTTCGCCCAGTTTGCACAGCTTCGGCTAACACCTCAGCAAAATTCTGGGCTCAACATATAATGTTGGCCTTCTACTCCTAGTAACATAATTTACTATTACTCGTATATAAAAGATGCCACAAATAAATTTAATATTCTTATTGACACAGGCGCTGGTTTATCAATTTTTAAACCAAAAACATGCGAAAATTATAGAAGACGGTCAAGGGAAAATCTTACAATTCAGGTCATAACTGATCAAAAAATTCTTATAAACGAATCCACATTGATTCCTTTTAATAAAGACGATCCTCATAAGGTCTATATTCACAACTTGGATATAGAATTTCATAGCCTACTCGGTTCCGACTTTTTCGACCATTATAATTGTGTTATAGACTTCAAAAATAAACAACTTATAACAAATTTCAAAACCGTTCCTCTCTTTCAAGTCCGCGATTTAGAAAATCCAGATCAAAGTAACGAACCAATAATAAAAAACGATTTTATTGATAACGAAATCTCAATAGAACCCCGTAAAGAAAAAATTTGTCAATTAAAAATCAATTTAATAAATACTGACGCTATATTAATAGGTCAAGTTATTGAAAATGTTAATGCACTAGTAAAAGTTAACGAAAAAGGTGAATTTCTTACATCCGTACTAAATGTTAACGCAATCCCTAAAACTATAAATTTTGATCATATTACCTTAGAACCTTTTAAACATTATTCTATAAATAATTTTAACAAACATGAAAATAATAATTTACATCCTAACAGAGAAACCCAAATAAACGATCAATTACGACTTGACCACCTCAACGAGGAAGAACGAAATCAAATTACGTGTTTATGCTTGGATTTTTCAGACATATTTTATCTTGAAGGCGATAATCTTACATTCACGTATACATGGGCGTCGTTTGGGGGGGGGGGGGGCAAGGGGGGCAGTTGCCCCCCGTGGCTTTTAGCGACTTGATCAACAACGCGTAAGATATGCATTACGAACAACAATCTCATATAGAAATAATAATATTCAGGCTAATATAGTTGAAGAATATTATAGGTTGAATATACTCGTATTTATTGCATATCTGGATTCTCTTATTACGTCGCTTACATTACGCTTTTCCGAAGATTCTGTTAGTTTTTCCTTAAGCCTGTTACATCCCAAAAGCATAAAAACAATACTTTTTTCACTACTGATTAGAAAATGAAAGTAGTGGAAAAATTTTGAATTGACAATTTTGAAGCTGAATGCCATTAATGATATAGCATCCAAACATTGTGAATTTTATCCAGACATACAAAGTGATTTAAAAAATATTTATGGCTCTTCCACCAACGACAGAGTTTATCGAAAGAACTTTTAGCACGCTACGGCATGTTAAAACATGGCTGCGATCTATTCGATCAGTGCGAAGTCATGGTAGGGAAAGCAAAAGCGATACTAGCGCAAGCTGCGGATAATTCGAGTACTTTAGGGCGATATTTTGTAATTTTGGCGTATCAAATACACGTATACATTTTACTTTTTACTAAAAAATGGGTTAAAAACAATAAAATGTACTAGCAAAAAAACTAAATTATATATCGTAAATTTTCAGTAGCAAAATCGAAATTAAATCAAAAAAATAAATAGACAGCTGTATAATAAGAAGAAAAAAACCTTTATTTTTGTAATAATAACAGTAATACTGTAAATAATAGACATCAGAAAAGGTTTTAAATAAACAATAAATTATTATTTTATGATATTCTTCTACATCCCTTAAGTCTTAAATGTTTATCAAATGATTAGATTTCTGCCTTTAATTATTGTATATGGCTGAAATGCAAACTTGATAGGAAACCAGTTTTAATCATTAATTTCTATGGGTTCTTTCGAATTAAAAATGAAGAAAATATAAATTACAATCGCAAATATACCAATTATTTTTGTTAATACGTTTTAATTCTACGTTATTATATAATAGTAGTGTTTTTATTTTGACATTATTTAACCTATTCTTCAATAACTTATTAGGCTTAGGCAAGATCTCATATATTTTCTCGTAAATACCTACCTATGTTTTATTATTGATTTTTATTGATTATACTACTTTTTTTAGCTGAAGTAATAAAAATATATAATAATAATAATAATAATAATATTAATAATTTTTTCAATTGTTTTATAAATCCATATACTTTTATTTTGTCTTTTTTTGTTGGGTTATTTTATTTATTAGAGACTTGTTATGACAACTTAAGTATCAGTGCTGTCAAATAGGTCAGTGGCATTGTAAGGGTTACTACTACAGTTCCACTTCCCCTTAGCTTCGTTATTCAGTGAGATATCGGATTAATTTTGTTCTGTTTGAAAGACTTTCTTATGATGGATTCAATTGTTCTGTGACGTCATGGCTTACTTCCGATTTTTCCAAAAATAACAGATTTTTTTTATTTTTAAAAGGAAACCCTCTTTTTTATTGTAAATTTAAATTTCTGGGACTTTTTTGTATAATAATCGTATTTTTCTAAATATGTTACTATTAATTCGTTTATGAAAAAACATATAAGAATGTACGAACTTTATAAAATCTTTTTAGGCTTCAAAATTCCCATTGAGATCCATTTATCGTATACCACTGGTGTATCTAAGCATTTTTATTATTAGCAAACCGTTTAATAATTTATCCGCTTTTATCTTCGTTATTAATTGAGATATTGGAATGAAAACTTATTTGTTTAAAAGCTTGGGACTAATACTCTAATATTCTGGATTCAATTGGTGTGTGACTTCATGGCTTACCTCTGTTTTATCGGAAATAACAAAATCTCAATTTATTTTTAATTTTTAAATAGAAACCCCCGTTTTTATTGAACATTTGAATTTTAGGGACATTTATGAATAAGAATCATATGTTGAAAATTTTTTGTCAGCTGTCAAAATGATCATCATATTGGAACATATTTTTTTTAATGTTACTGAGAAAATTTTCAATACACGCTTTTTATACAAAAATGTCCCAGAAATTCAAATTTTCAATAAGAAAAAGGGTTTTTATTTAAAAATAAAAAAATAAATTGCGATTTTCTATTATTTCTGGAAAAACCAGAAGTAAGCCATGACGTCACAGAATAATTAAATCCATCATAAGAAAATTCTCTTTTATGTTTCATTTTCTTTGTTTTTCAATAAATAAACATACCAAATTTTTTCAAAATTTTGCCCCCCCTATAGAATTGTGTAACGACGCCCATTCACGAACAAAATTAAACACTCAATAAATACTAACGATAACAAACCGATCTATACAAAATCGTATAGGTATCCCCAAATCCATAAAGAGGAAGTTAAATCTTAAATTTCTAACATGCTAAATCAAGGTATAATTATTAGACATTCAACATCACCGTGGTCGTCAAGTGTGTGGGTGGTACCCAAGAAACTTGATGCTAGCGGAAAACAAACATACAGAATCGTTATCGATTACCGAAAGTTAAACGAGGTAACTGTAGACGACAAATATCCACTTCCGATAATTTCTGATTTATTGGACCAATTATGGAAATGTCAATACTTCACGACACTCGATCTGGCGTCTGGGTTTCACCAGATAGAGATTGACCCAAAAGATATTGAAAAAACTACTTTTTCAGTAGAAAACGGACATTTCGAGTTCGTACGTATGCCATTCGATCTGAAAAATGCGCCATCCACGTTTCAACGTATGATGGACAATATTTTAATAGGTATACAAAATGCGCCATCCACGTTTCAACGTGCGATGGACAATATTTTAATAGGTATACAAAATGAGAGATGCCTCATCTATATGGACGATATCATCATTTATTCACCTACAATTCACGAACACATCAGTAGACTTACTGAAGTATTTAAGCGACTTTAACATGCAAATTTAAAATTCAACCGGAAAAGTGTGAGTTTCTTCGTAAAGAGGTAGCTTACCTCGGGCCCAAAATCACTGAAGAAGAAGTTGAATGTGTAAACAATTTCCGAATGCCTAAAAATACAAAGGAAATCAAATCCTTTTTAGGCCTTGCTGGATATTACAAAAGGTTTATACACAACTTTGCAAAAATTTCCAAACCACTTAATATGTTACTACAAAAAGATGTTCCTTTTGTTTTTAATGACGATTGTAAAAATGCATTCGAACATTTGAAACATTCTTTGATAACGTCACCAATTTTAATTTATCCAAATGTTGAAGAAACATTTCTCCTAACGATAGATGCCAGTGCATATTCTATAGGTGGTATCCTGTCGCAAGGACCAATTGGCAAGGACCTTCCGATCGCCTATGCGTCACGGTCCTTGTGCGCTGCATAAACTAAATATTCTACAATCGAAAGAGAACTTGCGATTGTGCGGGCCGTAAAACATTTTCGTCTCTATTTGTTCGGTAGAAAATTTAAATTAATAACCGATCATAGACCATTAACCTGGTTATTCTCAATCAAAGATCCAGGGAGTAAACTCGCTCGCTGGCGCTTGAAACTCGAGGAATATGATTACGAAATCATATACAAACCCGGAAAAATAAATAAAAATGCTGATGGTCTTTCAAGGATCAAAATGATTAATTTTCTGTTCTAAATTACAAACTAAAATTTATCATAATATTGACACGACAAACGTAGAAACAGATAAATACCCTCCTATCGAGGATATCGAGGAAGATCCTCCTGATGTCTCAGATATCATCGAAGATCCTCCTAGTATTAAAACAAGTACCATATCAAACGAACTTTTAGAAGAAATTATAACAGAATTCCAAACTTTTATAGATTCTTATAAAACTAAATCAGTCATTGATTATTCTAAAATTCAATTTGTAAATAATCAAATTTTGGACAAAGCTAATAAAAATATAATTACATTTTTCTGACAAAATAAACAATAAAATAATAGACGATTTACTAGAGGAAGAAGTAGACTTTCAGTATAACAAATTTAATATTTTTAGCAGTAAAACCGTGAAAGACGGTAAATACTATATAGTAGTTTTACCGTTCGATCCAGATGTAGTTATCGAAAACCTTTTTACAGTTATTTACATAAATAAGAACGAATTGGACATGACCAAAACGTTCGTAATAGAAAATAACTTAGAATTACCTATATTAGAAATGTTTTCATTTATTTTTTACGAAAAAGATATCAAAATAAAAATTTGCCAAAATATAATTAAAACCCCTACTGCAGACGAAATACCGGTAATAATTGATAATTACCATACAGGGAAAGCAAACCTTCACAGAGGTATAAATGAAACAATACGACGAATAAAAGAAAAATATAATAAACAAGTAGAAGATTTTATAAAAAATTGTGAAATCTGTCAAAAAGTTAGTTTGTATAGAAAAAATTTAAGTAAACCACTTATAATTACAGAAACGTCAAAATTACCATTCGAAAGAATAAATATCGATTTGTTAGAGATTCCCACAAAATTTTACGCATTGACTATCAGAGACGAACTCACAAAATTTACACAAGCATACCCTATCGAAGACAAAACTGCCAGATCGGTAGTTAATACTCTTTTACTTTACTTTCAACATTACGGGACACCACTTCGAATCCATTGTGATTCAGGTAGAGAGTTCGATAAAGCTTTACTAAAGGACTTATGTACCTTGTATGACATTAAATTGACATATTCAAGTGTCAATCATCCTCAGTCTAATGGTTCGTTGGAACGATTCCACGACACCCTTATGGAAATGATAAGGGCTCATAAGACTGAAAACCTGGATGAACACCCCCTCTCGATATTACCATATGCAGTAATATACTATAATACAAAAAATACGTGTGGCACTCGGGGACTGCCGCGGTAAAGCTATTGCATAGCATTTTTTATCAACTTATGCAATTATAATTATTTATTTATTTATTTTATTTTTGCAATATTTTTTTTTCTTTGATAATAATTCAAGTTTTTTCTTTGATATTAATTCAAGTTACACTTTTTGAGCGTGGTGACCGATAAGAAAACAATTTTTTTCTTTTATTGAATAAATGAGAAGTTAATATTGTTTCAAATTTTTATTATCTTACAATACATGTAGGTTATTCAGGAATTTTTATCATTGAAACTATAGGTAACTGAAATAAGAAACATAAATTTAAGGCTTGATATCCTCTAAATATCTGGAAAATACCGCGTCAATGGTGGTCCCATATTTTGTTGTGGATTCTGGTGGATCATTATTTTCAAATTCAATTTTTCCGAAATTGTGTCTAAAAGAGATAGAATCAGTTATGAGCAGTTAGCAGCTAGTCTACACGCATACATCTAGTCGCACGCACACAAACACCGTGCCGAAGTCTGCCGAACTCAAAAGACGTTACGGCTTTCAACGCCGCACCGCTGTGCCGGTTGGAGTGGGGAGTGTTAGGTTTATTTTCGTAACGGAATTTCTTTTTCGATTTTTTGATTTTACGATTTTCGATATTTCGATTTTCGATTTTTCGATTTTTCGATTTTTCGATAAGAAAACAAACTTTTTTCTTTTATTGAATAAATGAGAAGTAATATTGTTTAAAATATTTTTATTATCTTACAATACATGTAGGTTATTCAGGAATTTTTATCATTGAAACTATAGGTTTATGGTAACTGAAATAAGAAACATAAATTTGAGACTTGATATTCTCTAAATATCTGGAAATTACCGCGTCAATGGTGGTCCCATATTTTGTTGTGGATTCTTGTGGATTATTATTAATTTTTAAATTCAATTTTTCCGAAATTGTATCTACATCTAGTCGCACGCACACAAACACCGTGCCGAAGTCTGCCGAACTCAAACGACGTTAGACGATGCACGGCTTTCAACGCCGCACCGCTGTGACGGGAGTGTTAGGTTTATTTTCATTACGGAATTTCTTTTTCGATTATTTTTATTGAATAAATGAGAAGTTAATATTGTTTAAAATATTTTTATATGTTTCTCGGTAACGGCAGGAGCAAAAAAAAAATAAAAATTGGGTAAAAAAAAATAGCAAAAAATTAGCCAAAAAATATGGTATAAGTGTCGCTCTGCGGGCTTATGACTTTGCCATGCTAGCTTTATAGACATTAAAGTTTGTTCGGATGCAGATTTAAGCGGGCTGACGACATTTTGTTTAGTGTAAGTGCCGCATATGTAGTTTAATAGCATACATGGGTTGTTTCTTATAACAGTCCTCTGGTAAGTAGAATTTCTATTATTTTAAGTGATTAAATTATCATAATTTTATATAAAAGTGATTCAGCTACTATATTATCATTTCTGTTGCTAATAATTAATAAACATTTAAATGGTTCTGTGCTAGGAACTATATTATGTAAAAAAAAGTCCCCGGGACACCGTCAGGTCTGTGAACTTGGCACCACAACATTGCAAAAAAAGGGCAAAAATGTGTAAGACATTTGTCCATCGTTTGCCCATTATTGCCCATGAACTAACTTTTTTGCCCACCCTCTGTTTTCAAAATATATCGAAAATAATTTTCGCGGGCCAACTTCCAGACAAAAGTTAAAATTTTCATAATTTAATTTCACGGCATAATAGCATTTCGTTTGCCCATAAATTAGTTTTTTTAGAAAAAAGAAATTAGAGAAAATAAAAAAAAACAAAAAAAAAAAAAAGAAAAAAAAAAAAAACAAAAATACATGATAACTGCGTTAGATAATCATTCGTTAGCCCATGTTTGCCCATTTTTTTGTTTCACAAATCTCCATAACGATCTTCAAAAAAAAAATTAATAAAAAAAGGGATTTGATAACAATTCCACTATCCGAGATTTACACGAGTTTATTATTAAAAAATGGGCAAACATCGAAATAATGCCAAAATATTTGTAAATTACTAAAAAATGTTTTATGAGGATTGTCCATTTTTTTTTTAAATCTTGCCCAATAGGGGGCTTAAACTTCGGTAATAGTGCATTTATATTTGTTTATTAGTGATATAAAAATTGGCAATCATCAAAATAATTCCAAAAAAGTGAAGTTGCTAAGAAATGTATTCTGAGAATTGGCCATTTTTTAAAAAAATCCTTAATCCCCGATAGTAGTGCATTTCTGTGTTTTCAGTTGATATAAAAAAATGGGCAAACATCGAAATGATTCCAAAATAATTGAAAGTTGCTAAGAAATGTATTCTAAGGATTGTCCATTTTTAAAAAAAAATCCTCGTCCAATAGGGGGGCTTATTCTGCGATAATAATGCATTTCTGTGTTTTTATTTGATATAAAAAAATAAGCAAACATCGAAATGATTCAAAACTAATTGTAAGTTGCTAAAACAAGTATTCTGAGAATTGCCTATTTTTTAAAAAAATCCTCGTCCAATAGGGGGGCTTAATCTCCGATAATAGTGCATTTGTGTTTTTATTTGATATAAAAAAAGGATTTTTTTTTTAAATGTGCAATCCTCAGAATACATTTCTTAGCAACTTTCGATTATTTTGGAATCATTTCGATGTTTGCTCATTTTTTCATATCAGATAAACACACATAAATGCACTCTTATCGGAGTTTAAGCCACCCTATTGGACGAGCATTTTTTTAAAAAATGGGCAATCCTAAGAATACATTTCTCAGCAATTTACACTTATTTTTGAATTACTTCGATGTTTGCCCATTTTTTATATCAAATAAAATCACAGAAATGCACTATTATCGGAGCCCTATTGGACGAGGATTTTTTTTAAAGAATGGGCAATTCTCAGAATACTTTTTTTGGCAACTTTCAATTATTTTGGAATCATTAAAAGCAAGCTCATTGTACCGTTAAAATATAGAGTTTCTGATTTTTACCCTCGCCGTTGCTTCGGAAACTATCCCAAACTCCTATTAGCCTCACAAATTTTTGATCTTTCTCAAAATAATTTTGTATTTAATAACCATAGACCTGGTTTTTTTTTAATAGAGAATGTCATATGGAGAGATCACTGGATCCATTTGTAACCGAAGATCGACATCATCCTGCTTTGGATATTGTACACTAGAGATAAAGGCTAACTTCAAAAATAAATTGCAATCCTGTTTTCAGAACAGTTATAACTTCAAAAGAGCCAACTTTCCACAAATGTATATTGACTGGACCTTCTTGGAAGCTTTTGATAATTCAGAAGATGCATCCACATATTTCTATGGCAAGCTTTATAATGTTTTCGATCGTTGCTGTAAGTATACACTTAAATCCAAAAATAGGTATCCTCCTTGGTACAATGGTAGCATTATTAAAAATTTACAGGCTAAAAGTAGAATTTGGTGCAAATACAAGCGTGAAAGTAATTTACGGCCTTTGAAGATTTTAAACACCTTCGGGCGAAAATAAAGCATGTTGATGTTGTATACAAGAAATTTTTAGGCAAAACTGAGAAAGAAATACATAACAACCCAAACAGATTTTGGGCATTTATAAATAATAAACGAGGTAGTTTCAAAATATCACAAGTATTGAATTTTGAAGGTCAAATGCTGGAGGGGCTTTCTAATATTCTAAACGATTTTGCAAATCATTTTAAACAGTCCTATACTATTTCTTCCCCTTTTCAACCCAATTCTGGGACAAATAATAATCACTTAAGCCAAAAAAGACCACCGGATCAGACGATATTCCAGCTTTTGTACTAAAAGATTGTTCTTCTGTGCTTGCTCGTCCTCTCTCCATACTTATTAATATTTGTTTTAAATCGGCTACAATACCAGAGATCTGGAAATCCTCAAAGGTCTGTACCATATTCAAGAAAGGAGATAGACAAGATATTTAAAATTATCGACCTATCT
>OV651829.1:981025-1046025 GCA_927349885.1 Psylliodes chrysocephalus | reverse complement strand
CAACAATCTGAGCATACAGTTTTTTCGTTTTCTATTTATTTATAATATTTTGTTCGTGCAAACATCGAGACATTGTCCATTGTCAGAATGTCCGAAAACGGCGTTAACAGAGGCGATCTTTCAAATCAAACGATCGCTGACGATGATGTCAATCTAATAAAATGACAAAATGAACGTGATACAATCGTAGCAAAACTATCCAGGTTTGTTAATTTTATAAAAACTGTAGGCCCTGATCGGCTATTAGAAATAGAATCAAGGTTAGAGTATACACCAAATATCTTTCGTGAATTTGATACGATTCAAAGTCAGATAGAGTCGTTAAATCCTCATGAGCTAAGATCGAGTAACAGGGAATCGTTCGAAGACCGTTACTACAAAAGTATAGCTACCGCGCGGGGAATATTATCAGAATTTTACAGTAAAAAAAACCATAACATAGACAATTCAATGTTACAATCTCAAAATGCAACACACAGCACATTCGCGAAATTCTCCTTGCCGCCAATAGACTTGCCTACATACGAGGGTGATTACAAAAAATGGGTATTCTTTTTCCAAAGGTTTTCTGCGTTAGTACATCAAAATCCACAATTGTCTAACGTGGAAAAGTTTTACTATTTACAGGGTCGGCTTAAAGGGGAAGCACTCACAATAATACAGGACATCGAATTAACGTATAGTAATTATGTCTTAGCACTCAATTTGTTGATCGAACGTTACGAAAACAAAAAGGTTATAATTGAAAAACACATAGATGATTTATTTGAATTACCGGGGGGTAGAGAAAGAATCATCCGTAAACTTAAGAAAACTCATTGATTCATTCAAACAAAATATTAGATCTTTAAAAGCATTGGGGGAGCCTACTGATTCATGGGACAGGTTACTAATAAAAATTCTTAATCTAAAGTTAGATGCAAATACAAGGGATAAATGGCAGGAAACAGCTCATTCCAAAGCACAAAAGGCCATACCAACTTTAGCGGAATTTTTAGACTTTCTTATTAGTAGATGCGAGTACTTAGAAAGTAAAGAAAAAAGTCATTCAGTTCAGACAATCAAGCCAAATCACACACAGCGCTACCAAAATATGTCGCAACCATTCACAAAAAATTATAACACAAATCAAACCATTCAGAATAAACCCACGCAAAGATACGTCAATTTAGCAGTCGCAAACATGCAATGCGTTTACTGCAAAAGTGCAGATCATTACATATACTCATGCAAAAAATTCTTAAATTTTTCGATTTCTGAAAGGCGAAGCGAAATTTATAAACTCGGACTGTGTTTAAATTGTCTCCGGGCCGATCACAAAGCAGATTCATGTACACGCGGCACATGTAGAGTTTGTCAACAAAAACATAATACTCTCATTCATTCAAATTTAAATATTTCGCAAAATAAAGAATCTACAAATCATAAACATTCAAACGCTACAAGCACACATTTAACTTTAGAAAACCACGCAGATATTTCTCAAAACGAACTTCAACTAACAACGCTTACTGCATACACTGATAAACAAAACGTACTTTTAAGCACCGCTTCTGTATTTTTAAAGGATTCAGAGGGAAATCTATTAAAGGCAAGGGCGCTTTTAGATTCGGGTTCACAATCAAATTTGATAACTAGTTCTTTGGCTAAAAAACTTCATTTACGAACCTCTAAAATTAATATACCAATAGTTGGCGTAAATCAGACGACGTCATACATATCTGAAAAAGTCAATGTTAATATTCGTTCAAAATGTAACTCATTTGAGGAGGATCTAACGTTTTTGATTATGAATCAAATCGCTGGTAACATTCCAAACTTTATCGTGGATCAAAATCAGTTAAACATTCCCACTAATATAACCCTAGCTGATCCGGACTTTGGAAAATGCGAAAAAATTGACCTAATTCTCGGCTCAGGAATATTTTGGAATGTTTTATCTGAAGGTCAAATTCATTTAGGGGATGACAAACCCATTTTACAAAAGACAAAGCTCGGGTGGGTAATTTCTGGTCCTATTCCTAATAATCAGTTAAAAACTAGTACGTCGAACATTACTCATTGTAATTTTAGTGTATTCAAAACATTAGAGGATCAAATTGAAGCATTCTGGCAACTCGAAGAATGCCGCAATAAGCCAAAACATACAAGCGAGGAAGCCGAGTGTGAAAGACACTTCGTCGATACAATTCGCCGTTCGGAGTGTGGTAGATTTTGCTCAAGGTTGCCAGTTCGGCAGAATGTAGGGGAACTTGGGAAAATTTATAAAAATGCATTAAAAAGATTTTATAAACTAGAGAATAAGTTAATTAATAATTTAAACATGCAGGATCAATACGTTGAATTTTTGAGGGAATACGAGCAACTCGGTCATATGTCCAAAGTTCCAGAGTGGGAAGTTGGCATAGATGACGAAAATATTTATTATCTGCCACATCATGGCGTTTTCAAAGGTGATAGTCTAACAACAAAGTTAAGGGTTGTTTTTGATGCCTCGGCTCAAACAGACACGGGCGTTTCGTTAAACGATAAATTGATGGTTGGGCCGGTCATCCAAGACGACCTATTTTCTATTTTAATTCGTTTTCGGCGCCATAATTTCGTGATGATAGCGGACATCGAGAAGATGTACCGCCAAATACTAGTTGATGAAGGTCAGCGGAATCTTCAGCGTATTTTATGGCGAGAACATCCAGACTTGCCGCTTTGTTGTTACAAACTTAATACTGTTACGTATGGGACCTCACCAGCATCGTTCATTGCTATTAGGTGTCTCCATGAGCTTGCTCTAAAAAATGAGAGTGAGTTTCCTTTGGCTTCAACAATAATTAAGAGGGACTTTTACGTGGACGATTTAATTACTGGGTGCGATAGCGTTGAAGATGCTCGACTCGTTAGAAATCAAATCATACAAATACTTTCAAGCGGATGTTTCCCATTACGGAAATGGAAAACTAATAATCCGGAAATATTCGAAAATGATATCATTCAATCTGATTTACCCCCTCATTATTTCCAAACAGGTTCCGAATCGAAAACATTAGGACTAAAATGGAATTCCGATTTAGATATTTTTTGTTTTTGCATAAACACTTCAAATATTACTAATGTGTCAAAGCGGACAATATTGTCAAGTATCGCGAAAATATTCGATCCAATGGGCATTGTTGGTCCCGTCATTACAAAGGCAAAATTAATCATGCAAAAGCTTTGGCAACTTCAAACAACTTGGGATGAGGCCGTCCCTGATGATATATTTAAAGAATTTGAATCACTAAAAAATGAATTACCTATATTATGTTCAATAACAATCCCTAGACAAATTGTGGTTTTTAATTACAAATGTTTTGAAATCCATGGATTTAGCGATGCTTCTATTACTGCATATGGTGCTTGATATGTGCAAAATCCAGAGTTGCTCCATTAAAAACCATAACTCTGCCTCGATTAGAGTTATCGGGCGCACTACTATTGGCCCAATTAGTAAACAAAGTTAAAATCAGCCTCAATTTCGATTCAGATGTTTTTCTATACACTGATTCAACGATAGTATTATCATGGCTCAAAACAGAGCCATCATTGTTAAAAACGTTCGTTTCTAATAGGGTTGCGGATATCCAGCGGTTAACGCGAATTGAAAGCTGGCAACATGTCAACTCCGCTGAGAACCCAGCTGATGTTATATCGCGTGGATTAACTCCTACCCAGTTGAAAAATTGTGATATCTGGTGGAGCGGTCCATCGTTTTTAAAACGCGAGCGACTTCAAAAGATTGATGATTTCATTCCAGTCACTGATTTGTTGGAGTTAAAACAAACGAAAACAAAGTTAGTTAATGTCATGCTATTAGACGAGTCCATTTGTAAAAGGTTCTCGAATTTTGACAAATTGCAACGGGTCATTGCGTGGTGTTTACGATTTAAATATAACGCTTTGCAAGCTAAACATAAACGAAAGTGTGGGAGTGTCCTCGATTTGTCTGAATTGAAAGACGCACAACTGAGTATTGTTCGAGTTGTTCAATCTGTTTACTTTTCTGAAGAGCTAACACGACTGAAGCAAGGTAAACAGCTCAAGCACAACTCCACATTATTGACATTAAATCCGTTTTTGGATAAACAAGGGGTTATAAGAGCAGGAGGTAGGATAAGGAAGGGCGATTTTCAATTCGATAAAAAATTTCCATTTTTATTACCACATGATTGCCAAGTAACTAGGTTGCTAATCGAGCGAGAGCATAAGCTACTATTACATTCCGGGGTGCAGGCTACTCTCGCCTCTTTACGAAATGTCTATTGGCCATTACGTGGTAAGAGCATAGTCAAACGCGTTTTGCGCAGCTGTATAAGGTGTTTTCGGGTCAAACCTCTATCATACCACGAAATAATGGGGGATTTACCAGAGACACGCCTAGCTAAAACTAGACCTTTTTTAAATAGTGGTGTTGATTACGCTGGACCGTTTTTTATAAGGGAAACAAAATATCGAAACCGTAAAATGGTAAAGGCGTATTTATGTATTTTTGTGTGTATGTCGACAAAGGCGGTGCACCTGGAAGTTGCCAGTGAGTTATCAGCTGATACTTTCTTAAATGTTTTAAAACGATTTGTATCACGTCGCGGTATGTGTCGTAATCTATATTCTGACAATGGAGGGTGTTTTGTTGGGGCTGATAATGAACTGAGGGCATTGTTAAAAGGTATAAGCGAACAAGAATCTGTCTCAATATTTTTCAATTCAAATGCCATAAAATGGCATTTTATTCCGGCAAGAAGCCCGCATATGGGTGGTATATGGGAGGCTGCGGTTAAATCTGCTAAAATGCATTTAAAACGGGTTGTTGGCACGCACCATTTAAGTCTTGAGGATTTTATAACTCTATGCACTCAGATTGAGGGAGTACTGAATTCCAGACCCTTAATCCCATTAACCGATGACCCAAATGACCTCTCCCCACTTACCCCAGGCCACTTCCTAATTGGGGACGCTCTCACTGCCATACCTCAGATGGATGTACAAGATATGTCGCCAAATCGGCTGTCGGCGTTCCACGCGATTCAACGCCAGTAGATATACTATACGGTCATCACTATTAGAATAGGGAAATCAATGTGTAAGAGAGAGAGGTACCTATAGGTATGGGAAATCAATGTGTTGGAGAGAGAGGAACTATTCGCGCGGACTTGGTCAGGCATAGTGGGATCGCATGGTTCGTGCCAGGCGCCCCGCACCCCCGCCCCCCGCCCCCGCCCTGGAGCATGTGATACCTCGTTGAAAAGGTATTTATGTGTAGATTACGGGAAAAATATTGAAAAAATTCTCCTACCTGAAAAATCAAAGTAAGTGGTCAAATGATTTAGTATTATGATGTCATCCGACGAACAAGGACACAAACTTGAAGAATTTTGTGAAAATATTCGTAAATTAAATAAACAAATAGCTTTGTACGAAGATAAGAAAATAATCGTAGCGCAACTAGCAAATCTAAGTGTGTGGGATAAAGTATTTCTAAATTACAAGACGCCAGCAGCTCAATATCCACTAAGAAGGATTCGGCCTACAAGATGTTACAAGTAGCAGAATCATTCATCATCCTAACGGCTATTTTTAATAATGTCTTATATACAAATGTCCCCAATAACGTCAAGAATTTGGCAATTTGTATTAATGATGTAAAAAGTGATTGTAATCGAACTGAATGGACTTTGATGGATCATAAAGTAGTAAATGATGGGCAACTTCCAGTATTCTTCAAAGAAATACAGCCAAGACAATTCTACAAGATAAAGCTTATATTTCCTGATAACACGGAGAGCGATTCAAGATGGTACGAGACCGATGAAATCATCCAATATGATACATCAGTTATACTTTTATACATTATACTTTTTGGAATAATAATAATATTGTTAAATATTGTTGTAAAAATTGTAAATCGCAAATGCGAATCTTCTTGCATTAAAATTAATATTTAAAAAGGAAAGGCGTTTCAATAAAACCCAAATCATACGTTAAAGAATTAAAATTTATTTAAAAAACTACCCATTACATAGGTAATATTACATTTATAAGCCATTGGCGTAGACGTTCCACATTTCGTTGGGTGCAAGAAAATTGTCCAGTGGCATGACATGGGTTGATATCAGCTGCAAAGTTTCCAGTTGCACAGGGCGTACCATCATACTTGCAAACGTCAATAATGTTGGGAAAAACGCCTAAAATGTTGCATTTCTTAAGTAAAAATCCTGCTTTCTGTTCTCCTCGAACATAAATATAGTCTGCAGCAAGCAACAACTTATTCTCAAGTATTTTATTCAACTTGGAATATTCTACGTTACCCGAAGAGTATTTAATGCCATGTAAATTCTTCTCTAAATACGATGCAGTTTTTTTGTCTTTATTACTTAATGTAGCAAATGGCTGCGGAGGTGTAAAGATGTAATGGCTCGTCTTGAAACCAATGTTGATGCTTAATTCTTTGGGTACAAATAAGTCATCAACGATGAAGCCTTGAATGTCGACGAGTGCGATTCTCATGACGTCTCTTTTGAATCTGAGGCTAACGTTTCTTACGAGATGTTTTTAATAACTTCGGTGAGGGGGAAGTACTCCATTAAGCAATCATGAATAATTATACAGTAGGATTTAGTGTTGCCCGGGAATCCAGTATCGGCTTCGATATCCAATCTCACATCGACAGTAGATGATTTCATAGTTTCCTCTTGCTTTGAACAATCAATAACGAACAAAGCACGATTTTTAAATGCAACATAATCCAAAAGACATTTCTTCACAGTGGAGTTTGCATAACTGACTTGAAAGTCGCTGTAGTTAAAATGAGCCTCAGCAAAGTGACTATTTGCAAAGTCTAACTGCATACGTTCATTGGGATAGTATTCACCATTCAAAGATACTCGAATGCTAGCCGTATTTACATGATCAAACAGGGTCGGATCTGCTTCAACAGCATCACGTTTATCAGTTTGGAAACATACGATAATAAAACGCGGTCTTTCAATTGCGGTGCTGGTTTTAACTGCCCATATTTCTCTTCTCGCACCTGCAGTTATTGTAGGCAATTCGTTAAGGTCCCATTTTCTAAACGGAATTAGTATCGGCTTGTCAGTCTGAATAGATTTTAAAAGTTGTTCTTTTACATCATCATTCGGATAAATATGTTTGATTTTCAATTCGATGCTTTCGATAACAATTTTCGCTGTTGTTCCAGTTTCTCCAACTTTTTCCTTGATAATAACGCAATCGTTATCATTTCTAGCTCGTACAAATCTGAAAGTTTGTCTGCCACACGTAATCATAGGATAATCGTTGAAAATGTTGAAAATATGTTTAAGTGGCATCAGCAAGCTAAAAGACTTGTCATGTGCAGAGAGGATCGGTGCTGAAGGATAGTTCCAACCAGCTATACCCATATGATTTGCATCGTCTTTGTTGTAACAAGTATATGCTCGAATAGCACTTACAATTCCAGGATCACGCACTGTTTCAACTTCTCTAGCTGATTCGCTGTACGTACAAGAGTCAAAAAGGAAGCCCCCAAAGTTGGGTGCTAAAGTTACATCTCCTTTACCAGTTACTTCTAGTTTTCCTTTGATGGCTAGCCGGGAAGCGAACATGGCAAAGAACGAATCCACTTGATTGACGTTAAATTCCACAGAATCATTACAATTGAATGACTTGATGAATGGCGTATAAGATCTATACTCAGACTTGCGAATGGACTCATCGAACGTTGGAGATTGATACAGATCAAATATTGAAGAAGTATGTGTATGTGCTTTCTCTTCAGTTCTTTTTCTTTTGTACATAGTCATCGTTGACATGATATCCAAGTGAACGGAGAAACAATATATTTGCTATGGTTAGATGTCGTCGCTTAGGCACTTGTGGCAACACTGAAGATTTGGATGCACCACTGCCTCTTATAACTAATCCCATCTGCTTCTTGCTCTCAACTCCAATACAAGAGTACTATTTTCACCTCGAAAATTTACGGGATGACCTTCTTGATCTAAAGCCAGCACTGTAATGTTGGTTATTTCTCGTTGTGGTATAACTGGTAAATACAGTAAATTTAGTGGCGTTTCGTTTATAGCATAGCCAGGATCGACTTTTATGGCAAATTCGTAGATCGTGTGTGCAGGTCTGTCTCCGTCAAAGGATCCCAACGTAATGTTGGCATCAAAGTGGATAGTCCATACTTTTATAATCTTGACAGGCAAATCTGAAGAATGCGTTTGGTTAGGACTAAGGTGTTTTCTTGAGAATCCCAATATATGCCCAATATTATTCGGTTCTTTAAACGATATTGTATAATATTTGCTAAAAATTTCACATTTCAATGTATTATTGTTAGGTTTCAGAGAAAAATGTTGTTCAGGGTTAGTTGCATTTTCAAGGCCCATTTTCGTTCGGATAAATGCTTCTATGTCGGTAATTTCATAACATCCTGTAGGAAACTCGATAACGTTCAGCTTGTTTCTCTGATCAATATAATAAAATTTATCGTTCTGTTCAATGTTTGGTATGGAATTGTATGAATTGAAAGATCTAAGTGCCAATTCATAATCTTTTTTCGGATCCAACACTATCGGTGTAGAAGGTCGAAATGAAAATATGTGATTGGTGCTGTTTACTCTCAGCAACTGTGACATGATGACTGATTTCATTGTAGTAGTGTAAGGACTTAAATAATACCCAGGTTTATTCAAATTCTTTATTACAAAATATACAATAAGAAATGTAATTTCCGCATACGTCTGACCATACATGACGGGATGAATCTGTTTGACAAGGTAAAAGATGCATCAATTTACATTGGTATTCCTTCGTGAGTGTATACCAAATATGTTGCAATTCTACAGAATTCCACATAAATAATTTAATAATCATTTGTAAATCTTCTTCTTCAAGTTTCATCATTTTGCTAAAAACTGGAGGCATAGGTGCCCACAATTACTTTGATCGTACGTTTGAAAAGAATCGTTGTTATAAAATAGTTTAACGTTTTTTCCTAAATATCGCACAAGTTCTTTCATCGGCTTCAAATTACCAAATGAATCGAAATATTTCACAACTTTGTTTATCTTCTTATATGCTACCCAATGAGTACCACTATTTTCTGATGTATCTAAATTTACAATACCACATTCATATTTACGAGGACCGGACTTGGGTAAAGTGTCCCTCATAAAAACTCCTCGAAAATGTGGTATTTTAAGTTGCTTAGCGTAACGTGTTATTTCGTAATCGTATAATGGTCTATTGGGTAGCGTTATTAGTTTTTTTGCTTTTTCAGAAATAGACCGAAGCCTCCCTTAGCATTTTTTCTCAAGTACAGTCCATTACCGACCGCTTCCATCGCTTTGTTATGACGTTGATCTTCTTCGAGCTTCTTTTGAGCGTTTTTAGCATCAATAGCAGTTTTCGCAATGGCACTTGCTCCACCAGCAAGACTGCCGAGGGCTCCAAGTGCAGCAAAAATCGGTATCAGAGGCAATATTCCCCCGGATTTGTTTATAGGAATAATTCTGGGAACACGTACAGTTTTTCTTCCACCAGCTCTTTTGACAACAAGTCTTGCTGCTTTTAATGCATTAGAAGCAGACTTTGTTAAAGTTGATGTAGGCGTAAAAGACTTTGCAATTTTCATCACAACATCACGTTGAAAGGAACGTTTCGTACGAGGACAACGACTACGACGACGACGACGAGCCTTTAAACCCATGCCTAGTTTTCTTTTTGCTTTAATAGAATTGGTAACAAACCAAGCGGCAGCTTTTTCACCAACAGAAGCGTCTTTGGACTTTACTCGTTCCCAAGCAGCGTTTTCAAGTATCCGATCTGCGTTATGTCGTTTTTCTAGCGATTTATTTTGCGAATAAGCAATATCGTGTTGTTTGCAAGCAGCGTCTAACGGATTAATACCTGGATCTCCACGTGCAAGCCTCTTTTGTAGTTTTGTTCCAGCTGAAAACAACGTTAAGTTAGAGAAAAGAAATACGCAGCATCACACACACACACACTTACGTCCACAATATTGATAGCCAGGTACATGCAACTCGACTGGCAATTTATTAATGAGAGAATTCAAGACACATTCACCTTGATACACCAACATGAAGACTGATGATGAGGAGTAGCACAATCTACATTTATAACCTTACATTTCGTACTCGAATTTCACAAGATGAAGGTTGTTCAACAAGAGCAGACGTTACCCATTATTAACTTGGACTTTACGACAGAGCCTCAACATAGTAAACATGGCAAACTATTACCGAATTCGTTTCGCGCCATCATTTGTGGACCCAGTGGATGTGGAAAAACGAACGTTATGTTGTCATTGCTTTTCGATCCAAATGGCGCTAAATTCAAAAATGTCTACGTTTACTCAAAGTCGTTATACCAACCAAAGTATCAACTACTTCAAGAGGTGATTAAACACGCTAAGGGCATTGGTTATTTCCCATTTAAAGACAACGAAGAAATCATAAGTCCTAGTAAGGCTAAAAATAACTCGGTATTCATATTTGATGATGTGGCTTGCGATGGACAGCAGAAAATTCGTGAATATTACTCAATGTGTCGTCATAAAGATATCGATGCTGCTTATCTCTGTCAAACGTACTCCAAAATTCTAAAACAGCTAATTCGAGATAACTGCAACATCATTGTACTATTCAAACAGGATGAAGTTAACCTAAAACACATATTTGATGAGCATGTATCTCCAGATGTTACCTTTGAAGAATTCAAGAAAATGTGTTCAGAGTGTTGGGCTGAAAACTATGGTACTTTAGTTATTGTCAAAGACTGTTCTCTTAATCGCGGTCGATACAGAGTAGGCTTTGATAAGTACATAAAATTGTAGGAGTAGCTCATATATTGTCATTTGGTATCATGTTGTCAAAGAACCACATTGCTGTTGCTACGCATAAGCGAAAGATTGCAGAACTTGCTCGATCTATACGTAAAAAGTACCTAACCTTAAAATTAGGTAGGAGCGAACAAGATGAGTCTATTAAGAAACTTTTCAAACCGATATCTGAACCCCTTCAAGAAATTGTAAAAACCTCAACAAATTACTCTGTCAAAAAAGAGGAACCGAAAGTTGACCACAATGAAACGTATGGCAGTACACAGTTTAATCCACCAAAAACCTCATCTCCCGTCAAACCTAATTTCATTTCGTTGGAAGAGGTTGCTGCTACTGAAGACAACCCCGAAGAATTTAGTGAAAATGATGATGAAATTTCACCGACTTCTGATCAATCATTAGCTCCACAAGTAGTTGCACAATATCTGGAACAATATCCTCCAATGAGCCTACCCGTTGTTCAAGACTACTGGCAAAAAGATGACAAAATCGATCAAGTATACGGTCCAGTATATGATGAAGACAATGACTGGTGGTTTCTGGGAAATAAGCGTATGGAATTTGAGTCCAAAACTGGAAACATAAAATTACTTAGTGGCGGCAATCAGTTGTATTTGACACCGGGGACTCCTGGCTTGTATCAATTAATTTTTTACGATAAACCTGTGTATACTCCTGATGACTTAAAGGCATACAAAACCATTTTGGAAACGACAAATGTTCATCGAAATGCTTTAGGACATTTAAAAGGTACACAAAGATCAAAGTATATGCAAATTATCCGACCTCTGTTTAGTTCCCGAGAAGGTGCAGGATTATCAAAACTCAAATCATTGCCAACACAAAACCTTGATTTAATTTATAATGAAAAACCTATAGAATACGTCTATTGGGACGATCCGAATGAATTGGTCGATAGATTAAAGTTGTTAGTTGCTTCGAAACAAGCGGGAAATACGTCCCAACAAAACGAGATAACCGCTATTATCAATGAGCTGAAAGAAGCTAATATAATATGGTAATTTGGTTACCAAAGTTTCATTTGCAAAATGAGTCTCGATAAATTCGGACGTCGCTTTGATAAACAAAAATTAGCCCCCTACGCTCGTATTCCTCTAAAATTAACTCTTCCTCATACTTCCGATGGAAATATTGACTTTGAAAACGTAAAGTTATGCAACATAAAAGAACCAACAGCTGATTCGGACGCTGCTACTAAGAAATACATAGATACTTCGGTTTTCGAATTTAAAACCTTACCAGCAGAAACTCGTGAAATAGCTGAGTTTATATCGAGAGACCCTCCTATTGCAGGTAAACACATGGCAACAAAAAAATATGTAGATGAAGCTATTGTAAATGCAAAAACGTTTCTTCGAAAAGACATGAAGAAAAGTAGTACTGATGCAGCTAAAAATATAAATACTGTGACGGTAGAATTGGATAACATCAAATCTGCAATACAACATATAGACTTGACTCCAATACATAAAAATATTCGTGATGTATCTTCACAATTGGCGCTTTTGGAAGGAAGAATATCAACCGTATCAAAGAAAGTCTATGACCTTGATAAGCGTTTAAGTGATGAACTAGGCAGGGTTACTAAGAACACTATAAATCCTATGGTCAAACGCGTTGAAGCATTAGAAGGCAAACGTGGCATTTCGAGTGAAGATGTCAGCTAAGCACATTGTAAATAAAAAATATCATGTATGTGAGAAACTGCGAAACGAGTTGCAGGTAAATCTCGATAATTTTAAGAAAAAAATAAATGGTAATAGGATGCATGACGTGCAGCAATTGCAGAAAAGTATTCGATTTGAATCGCATATGAGATCTTCATTAGATAGCCGAGTATCAGAGTTGTCAAAGACTTTGTACGAGGTAGATGATCGTCTATCTACAGCAATAGAAGAAAACCAAGAATTATTCGCTATATTTAACACTTATTTACAACCTTTACTTCAAAGAATTAAAGTGCTAGAACGATTTCATGGCATCTACAGAAAAGATTCAACTCGTTAACGAGCTGCACAAACCGGCTAGAAAAAATTATCCTCGTCGTCGGACCATTATTAAAGGCTTGGATGATTTATGGCAAATGGATTTGGCTGAAATGCGTCCTTACGCCCATCAAAATAAAAATTTTAAATTAATTTTAGTTGTTATCGATTGCTTTTCAAAGTTTATGTGGACTCGACCATTAAAGACAAAGACGGGAGAGGAGCTTACTCGTACATTTTCAGATATTCTCGCACACACTAAACGTACACCGAAAAATCTACAATCCGATCAAGGATCGGAATTTTACAACAACAAATTTCAAAGTTTAATGAAACAACATAATATTAATCATTATAGTACGTACAGCACCAAAAAAGCTGCTATTGCTGAGAGAGTCATAAGAACGCTGAAAAATAAACTTTACAAATACTTTAGTTTAAAAGGCTCATATAAATGGATTGATATATTACCCACCATTACTTCCGAATATAATGAAACACGTCATCAAACCATCGGATGTCGGCCCTCACAAGTAAATAGATCCAACGAAAAAGATATTTTAAATCGAAAATATTCACATCTGAAAATTGCTGGTCCACGAAAATTTAAAGTTGGTGACACTGTACGTATCAGCCGCGCAAAAATGCTTTTCCAGAAAGGATACGTCCCCAGCTGGACGACTGAATTATTTAAAGTTACTAAATGTAATATTACCAACCCTGCAACGTATATGCTTGAAGATATGTATGGCTCACCAATCAAAGGAGCTTTTTACGATGAGGAATTACAGAAAACTGCGAATCCCGACGTTTATTTGGTGGAAAAAGTGTTGCGTCGAAAAGGTACTAAAATGTACGTTAAATGGATTGGTTTTGATAACAAACATAATAGTTGGATTGAAAATGATGATGTAGTTTAATATCATTCATGAATGGTGGGGGTACGAAGATATAAATTAGGGAAACTCAAGCACCTGAGTCTCAGTTGTTGTACAACAATCAGTTCTCCTAGTTTTTCACACAATGTATTCTCAAGATAATGGTTATGGTTCTGAAGATAGTGAGTTTGATGTTCCCATAACTCCATCACCACCGGAACCGTTATCACCATCGATAGTGTCTGAAGACTATGATCATGAAATAGACTCACTCTTGGAGAGGTACGAAGAAGCATCTAAAAACGAAGAGTACTATTTGCTCTACACACAATTTCCACATGATATCGGTCAAATTGGGTGTGGTCTAAGTCCAGCACGATCATTTACTCCAGCTGTTGTCATGCACAAAGACCAGTGGGAAAAAGTATCTTTTAGCTCATATGAGTGGGAACAATTAATTACCCATCTTCGAGATACCAATTTTTTCAATGAGATTGTGGACCGTCCTGACGATGTGGAAATCAAATGTGGTGACTACTGCAAGCTTCAACATGTAATCTACGATAGCACGAAATTTATCAAAGTTACCAAGCACAACTTGAGTTTTTTCCTATCACAAGCGGACGTGATGAACCTCTTACATATAAATAATGAACTTTTAGTGTCATATATCTCAATGTTAGAAAAAGTTGAATTTCCCAATTATTATTATAATTTGCTTAAGAGTGTTCGAGCTAGTTTTACTAATGATACTTATGAGTTCTCAGATGCTTTTCATAAAATGCATGTATTTAAGAACTTGGATTGTAACTTGAAAAATATTGCACTGGGACAATTCATGTACTATTATAAATATAAAATTGTCAATGACTTTGATAGAATTTAATAAAATATGCTTTGTAAAATTTCTTGAGTTTTATTTTCGTAAAAAGAAAAAGTGGAGACAGCCGAATGGTTAAAGGCGTTGAAAATCATAAGCTTATGATTTTCAATGCCTTTACCCATTCGACTGTCTCCACTTTTGCTAAATGAGTACAAAAGACGTATTATTTGATGTTGTTTTACGTCATTTGTCAATGTTATCTACCACCACAGAGTGAGGTGTGTTTTTAAACAGCGTTTTTCATGTAAAAACGAAGCTTTTACGTTAAAAACGACGAAAAACAACGCTTTTACGTTAAAAACGACGAAAACGTTGAAAAACGACGAAAACGTTGAAAAACGACGCTTTTACGTTAAAAACGACGAAAACGTTAAAAAACGACGAAAACGTTGAAAAACGACGAAAACGACGCTTTTACGTTAAAAACGACGAAAACGTTGAAAAACGACGAAAACGTTGAAAACGACAAAAACGACGCTTTTACGTTAAAAACGACACTTTTACGGAAAAGAAGAAAAAAGAACGAGATTTGTTTTTACACTTTTTTATTAAAGATATAATATATACAAAATTGGGTTAAGTATGCTACAAAAGGTAAAAATTAGCAAAAATCTTAAAAATATATACAAAATTGGGTTAAGTGTGCTACAAAAGGTAAAAAATTAGCAAAATCTTTTACAATATAAAAACGTATGATACAAAAATTAGCAAAATACAATATACAGAGAGAGGATGAGAGATTTTTGTTATTAGCAAAATCTTTTACAATATAAAAACGTATGATACAAAAATTAGCAAAATACAATATACAGAGAGGATGAGAGTTTTTTGTTTTTTCTTTTTTATTAAAGTCATTAATTACTTTTTATATAATGTGTGTGCCTGAATTGTACGTTTTTGTTTTGCATTTAAAAACACAGTATCACTCAAACTATGATTTTTGACTATCTGTTTTTTTATTTCTCTAATACAA
Organism: Psylliodes chrysocephalus; assembly: GCA_927349885.1. Classification (NCBI taxonomy): domain Eukaryota; kingdom Metazoa; phylum Arthropoda; class Insecta; order Coleoptera; family Chrysomelidae; genus Psylliodes; species Psylliodes chrysocephalus. Next base: position 1,030,388 of record OV651829.1, on the reverse strand, counting down.
CCGATTGACAATTCATCTTTTAATATTGCTGGTAGTACGAAATAACATGTTAGACCATTTTTGCTATACCAAATCTCTAAATCTATTAGTTGTCGAATCATTTTATATTTCCCATCAATGACGGTTATCCTGCAAGCATCTCTAATAGTCCAATAAATATGATTTGCTGCTAGTGATTGTAACGTAGGAACTTTGAAACCTATTTTACCTTCACAATCTACCTGTAATTCTGGAGTAACAGATCTATGGTTCTCCATATCCTATAAAAGATAAAAATATTATATTATACTATAGTGACCCCAAGGAAGCGTGTCAAATGTTCCCGGTATTAAATGTCGTTTATCGTCATGCGGACTTAAGCTAATTTTTTTCTGCTCTATGCTAAATACTTTGTGTGCATATGACCGAATACAGCGTTGGCTTGCTGATTGCACCTGGAAATCTTTTAAGCACTTTTCATAATCATCATATGTAATTTTATTTTTTACAATATTATATTTTACTCCTTTAGACTTTTTTATTACACCTAGATTTTTTAAATCACAACTAATTTTGTCTTTATTAACTTGCTTATGTTCTAGGCGCAGCTTTTCCTTTTCCTTATCCCCATTACTTATTTGCAACTTGTATGTGTACATTTTTGACCTTATCCCCACAAAATGGGTTATAATTACCCCTTTTGTCTCGTCTTTCATTAAACCAATTACTTTTTTATTTAAACGCGGTATGTTATATGGGTTGTTTTCAGCATAATCTGACGTATCAAATTTGGATAAATCTGCTCTAATAACATCATTATATGCATCATCGCATTGCATCTCATACACAAAACTATCGGTATCCATATACATTAATTTACATCGATCGGTGCCCATTTTCGGTAACATGTGGCCATAATGAAAATCGTACATGCATACCTTAGAAATGTCTAAAATTGCCATGCCAATATACAAAGGCTTATTAAATACAACCTTGCTTTTCTTTAGTTCAATAGCTACGAGATTTTCGTCTAAAATTGTTCGACTATGGAACCGAACACTTGCAATCAAGTTTTTGGCCCCATAGCGTCCCTCCCACTGCCTCACCAATTTTACCGTTCTGTGACGTCTTATGTTCTCCATTGTCTTACCAAACACCGCATTATTCATCAGTTTAAAAAGGTTTTTCTCAAAATCATTTGTAGCTGCCGTCCTCAATCGAGTATTTAACTCGATATAGGGTTTCAGCCACGCTGATTGTTTAAATTGCAACACTTTATGTATTTTGACTAATTTTAATCCGTTATTTAAAGCTTGTTTTAAATTTCTATAATGCATAATGTATTTTTCTTTACGATAAAGAGTAGTCATTAATTTGGGTAATTTTGAGCCAGGCGGAATGCGGTGTTCGGCAGCAAAAGGAAAATCTTTATGTATATCATGCAATTCACGTGGATATTCTAAATCAACTTGAAAAATATAACCCTCAGATGCATTATCTGGTATGGACATAATATCAATGTACTCTTTAGGAGAGTCAGATCGGGCAACACCAAATTTATTGGCATTTGCCCACTCGAAACCTTTATAGGGCATGGGTTCACTCATTGCCCACCCGTAAAGGTTGTTCACATCTAGGTACATTAGGTACTTTGATGGCTTCGTTGGATCATACTTGGTCATATACTTATTATTAGCTTCCGAAAATCGGTTGCTACATACAGATATTCCACCTCGAATACCCTTTTCTATAAACATTAAAATGTCGATGTCTTTCAGCAATTCTAGTTTGCATGATGTAAACTTAAGCATACATGACCAAGTGTATCCAGGCATTGTATAATACCATGCTGGATCCAATTGGTACGTATCTCTACATTTCTTTCTAAATTCTTCGAAAACATCAGCAAGCAGAAGAATATCTGTTTTTAAATATAATGCTGAGTATGATCCCAAATTTTGAATATTGAAAGCTGTCCATATCTTTTGCGCATGAGCGTACTTTGCCTCACTAATATGTTCGTCGTTTAATTTATTATAAAAACAATGTATTGGCGGTAATGAAGTTTCTTCTAATTTTTCTAAACCATCAATGTAATCATAACAAAAAACTCCTTTAGTTGTCAATAATTTGAATGTGGTATCATCTATATTTGAAAATTCTCGTTTCAAAATTTTCTTTTCTTTAATGTCTAAAATGGAGGATAATTCGTCGAGTGAAGCTCCCATAAATTTAAACGAATCTATAAATCTTAATTTAATATCATTTTCATCTGAATACAAAGTAAAAGAAATATATTTTTCTTTATTAATGGGAAGTACGCTCAAACGTCCTTTTTTACATAAATCCCTAATCATAAAATGACTATCGTATCCACTTAAATTGTGAAACACGACGGGAATAACAAACAATTTTCTGAAATTTAGATTACAACTTTTATGCGCGAAGCCTCTAAACTGACCTGTGAAGTGGTTGTGGTCTCTTACAATTATATCTGTGGGCAAAAAGCACTTTTCACATATGTGACAGATTGACGCTCCACATGTGTCAGGTTTTTCACTCATAGGAACATTTTGTTTTTTTAATATCGAATTAACAAGTCTAGACACTTCAACCATTTCATTTGCAAACCAATCCATGCAATCGGTTCCTTGGTAGCTCCTAAAGTACGAAATGTTATCGTCATATGAACATTTTAAATAGTACCCAGCACTATACGGCACATGTTTTTGATATTTAGTTGTTTTAGTAATTTTAAGAGAAGACTCTGCAAAATTTTCTAACTGGCATTCAAAATCAGCATAAAGTACGGAAGGAGTAGTTTGTTTATATGAAAAATCTCTAAATTCAACATGGTCATATTCAGGAAACGATATTTTACATTTATTTAAATCAGAACAATTTTCTTCGTGTGTAGCTAACTTATCTTTGTTATAAAAATAATTTAAACATCGATCGCAAAAATATAATTTACATTTAGTTTTATTTAACTGATTACGGAGTAATCTTGATAAATCTTTAATCCAAACGTAATGAAATTTGATTTCATCCTCAGATTGATCGCCACCACCATCTGCTGGTGGGGCTTCATAATCATTTAAGTTTGGATAATATTTATTTTGAATTAGAAGTAAATTTACGTGTTGTTCTCGTTTAATATTGGTAAGCCTAGCTGGTACTACTACGTAAAATGTTTTTTCTCTCTCTAAATTCATTTCTAATGCATAAACGTTGACAGAAATATTATTTAATTTTTCAAATTTTTCAATTTTATGTAAAGACATTGGAGCTTCCAAGTCCTCGGTTTTCAGAACTGTACTATAATATGGATATGAGTATGTTTGCTCTTTATTTGTACGTGCAGGCCAAAGGGCGCTTACAATTGCCCAATAGAAGCAGTTTTGATCCCTATTTTTTACGTTAATACACGCCCGTCTTTTCTGAATTGGTTCCGGTAGTTTAATGTAAGACGAGCCATTGCCTATTTCAAATTTATTAATATTGATCTCTAATGATATAATTTTAGATAAAGCAGCTCCAGAATTCCTTTCTTGAAAATCGGATAATTTTGACAAAACTTTTTCTCTAACATTATCAACAAACCAACTAAGTAAATCGGTATACTGGTCTATAAGAATATTCTTTGTATTAAAATAATGAAAATCCAACACTTCTTCATCCCCACACTTTCTTATAAATTCTCCACAAAAATTAGTATTTACTTTAATAGAATGAAATGAACTGAGGCATGCTTTAATTTTTTGTTTACAAACTAGGTAAGCGTCATCCAAAAATTTGCCCAAATCCTTATGACGTAAATTTACAATAATCCCAGTCCTAAATCTACTAGCAAAACTCGAGGTAACGTTTTCCCATTTAACCCTATTATGTAATTTGGAATTTAGTCCTAACCCCACATGTCTATTTAAAATTAATTTACGAAAATGTTTGAAATGCCCAATGTTTGTTTGTAATTTATTTCTTACACCAATGGATAAGTTTTTATCTTTAATGCACTTATTACAGGCTTTAACTTGTTTATTTAAAAGTTTTAACCAGATCTCAGCATCTCTAGCAGTAAATTTATCAAAAATAATTTTGCGTAATTTTCTAATCGCTACCAGCACTTTATCAGAACGTTTAATCACACTCGACATTTTTGTGACTTTAATAAAAAAAGAATAACAAAAAAAAAAAAATGCTTACCCCTCTCTGTTTTCTTATTTACACCTAATGTTCGATAATTTGAAAGGAAGCAAGTGGACTCGGTTTTCCTACGGCGATTTCTCCTCTGTAAATGATGCTGTAGTGTTGGCTGGCGAATTCATCCAAGTATGGTCTATACGTTTCTGTAACTCTTTGGGGTAGGAATACTGCTTTATCCTCTAACTCCAACAGAACGGCGTCTCCGTACTTGGTATTTACGATTTTGGCTTTGCTGATTTTGACCGGCTCATTTAGGGGCAACTCCGAAATTTTTATCGTCTCTTTCCTTTCTATAAGAGATACGTTGTTTAATTCGATTAGATTCATCTATAAAGAAAAAAAAATATTCTAAATATCTACTTGCAACTACTTGTTTCAATTTATTATCACTAGAAAAACGAATAAAAATTGCGGCCATGAAAAACAAAACCATTTATCAACTCATCAAAATAGTATACATTAAAAATTTCAAAACGAATATTAAACTATTGCCATGAAAAAGAAAAACGAATATTAATCTATGGTCATGAAAAAAGAAAAAACTAAACTAAATTGGATAGAAAATGATTTTTAAAAATAAAAATTACTTACATTTATTTTTTATAGGAGAAACACAATTAACAGCACTGTCGAGCGTCGCGTTATGAACCTGAGTGTCGAATGTGAAATGCCTCCCATGTATGTTCGCTTATAAGCTACCGATATTACGTCAATGCAGCGCGTTTCTCGGCTGGGGACTCTCCGGAAATACCATTGCAATTGCAGTTAAATTAATCGTTATTCACAATTCGTAGTATTTTTATAATTGATATACACCATTTGGAATAGAGACTCCCCTCCGGAAATACCATTGCAGCAATTAACTTAATCTTTATTCAGAATTCCTGGTATTTTTGTATGTGATTAGTAATCTAACATATGCATCTATTCTAGAAATTTCAATTGCAACGAAGTGTTTAAAATTAGTTGTGTGAACATTTGTCTTTCCGGAAATTCCAATTACATGCAAAATAATATTTTCTATACATACAAAGTGTATGAAAAATTAGGAACGTTTATGTGATTTTTTTTTTCCTAAAACTGAATAGGAGTAAATTTCGAGGCTTATGTATTTTTGCTAAAACTGAATAGGGCTAAATTTCGAGGTTTATGTATTCGGTATTTACTATATTAACTTTATTATCTGTCAAAATGTTGATCAAGGTAGACGTATTAGTTATTGTAGTGTTCACTTTTACGTATGTACAGTGTACAGATTTCTCCGAAAAAGATGCTATTGCATACCTAAATCAATATGAAAATGTTGTTGTTAATACTAGTGATATCTTCACCTTCCTGATTAATTTTCAAGAAAAATATAATTTACCTGTAGATGGACTTTTAAATAATTCAACAATCAAATTTATGCGACGACCACGTTGTCAGCATGGCGATACAGAATTTACGGTGGGTTCTCCATGGCAAAAACACCATCTACGATGGTATTTTCCTCAAGCAACACCTGCAGCTCGGACCGATGCACAAACGGCTTTCCAAATGTGGCAAAATACTTCAACATTAACGTTTGAAATGGTTACTATACCTAGTATAACACCTCCTGATATTACTATAACTATGGTTCGCAAAACTCATTATTTTAGAACAAATTGTATGGGTAATGATGTATGCACGTTGCCCCTTGACGGACCTCATGGCGTCTTAGGACATTCATTTTTCCCGCAAAGGGGTATTTGTAGAGAAATCCATTTAGATATCGAGGAACATTGGTATTTTGGAGAGAGAAATAATATTCCTGACGGTTCCATCAGTTTTCTTATGGTATTAGTTCATGAAATTGGACATGCTCTAGGAATTGGACATAGTGATAATCAAAACGCTATTATGTATGGGGCATATCAAGATGTGATCCACAGTCTGCATACTGATGATATAATGGCAATTCAATATCTCTATGGATTCAAGAAAAAGTATGTTCCAATATCGACGTCTACGTCGATTCGTCCGATAACTTCTAGAAACTCTACTAAAGCACCGGCTACGACGATTCATCCGATAACTTCTAAGAACTCTACTACAGCACCGTTTACGAGGAAAATTACAACTACGACAAAACCATTTTCCACTAAGCATTCAATAACAACGAAAAATGTGTGTGATATTGTCCCAGATTTTATGTTTTTAGCAATTGCATCAGACTTTTCAAATTACCGCTTATACATTGCCCATGATTCATTTATATGGAAATTCGATTTGAACGAAATGATTATCCCATCTCAGCCGGAACTTCTTGTTGATTATATTCCCGAAGATCTACGTCAATATACCTTACATCACATTTTTCAAACTACAATCGGCGACTTGGTTACTATTGTGCCCCCAAATAAATATTTCTCAGTATCATTTCCTGCTGTTCAAGTATTAGATAATTTTTCAATTAATATGCCCAACAACACTCATATAAATGCTATTTTTCAATCAAATTCAGGTCGGTCCTATGTCTTGTACAATAATAAGTCGTATATAGAGTTTTCTAATGATTTTACTATCATATTAAACAGAGGACGAATAAGAGACGTATTTCCTGGAATACCTGAAGATATTTCTTCCGCATTTCGATGGATCGATGGGCATATTTACTTTTTCCAACAGAGCAGTTACTACAAATTTAGTGAGTTTACAAGAAGAGTTGTTGTGGCAGGAGCATTTCATTGGAATCTATTTGGAGTACCTTGTCCAAACGAAAATATTTTGCAACAATTGAAAACTCTGTTATCTAAAATTATATCTGTGTATAATTAAAAATTATATTTTATTATAAAAATGTGTTGTAGAAATAAAATAATTTTGAGAATTCCACTTTTCTGTATTCAGGTAGGAGAATTTTTTCAATATTTTTCCCGTAATCTACACATAAATACCTTTTCAACGAGGTATCACATGCTCCAGGGCGGGGGCGGGGGTCGCGGGGGCGGGGGTGCGGGGCGCCTGGCACGAACCATGCGATCCCACTATGCCTGACCAAGTCCGCGCGAATCGTTCCTCTCTCTCCAACACATTGATTTCCCATACCTATAGGTACCTCTCTCTCTTACACATTGATTTCCCTATTCTAATAGTGATGACCGTATAGTATATCTACTATATAAATATTCTGGACAAGATGGCGTAAGGAGTATATTTCGCATCTCCAGCAGCGGATGAAATGGAAGACGTCTTCTGGGCAAAAATTGAAAGTTGGGGACTTGGTTCTGCTCCAGGAAGATGAAACACCGCCATTATGTTGGTCATTAGGACGCATTACTGAATTGCATCAAGGACAAGACGGTGTAGTGCGGGTAGTGAGTCTAAGAGTGCGAGATAAAGGTTTAAAAAGGGCTGTTTCTCGAATTTGTGCGTTGCCCAATATACATTAACAGTAAAACTATTTTTCTTTGTTATTTTTGAAAGCCGAGCCTTTCAAGGGGGCCGGTATGTTACTGCCAAGCATATTTTTATATATTGTCAATTCACGTTTGAATTTACGCGCCGTTGCGTACGGACGGAGTGGCAACATTGTGAAAAGCCACGACGAGACGCGATCGAGAAAAAGGGTCTCCGATCAATTGATCATTACCAACGATTTTGTTCCTTATCGTTCTTAAAGTTTTGTTTCTTGTAAAGTTTCATTATCTGTCAATAAATGTTAGAAAAGTGTTGAAAGGATTTTAATTACAAACAAGACACAGGGTTGAGCACTCGTCATCCCAAACCACATTCAACGCATTATTTGTATGCGTAGTCCAGTTATGATGAGAGTCAATTTGTACTCTAAGGTATTTGATATCATTTCTAATACTTATATGAAACTACTGAACGTTACCTTTTATTGTTTCTATAGGAAGAGGCCATCTTTTTGTGACTGTTTAATGGAACAACATAAGTTTTATCAAAGGTTTGTAAGTTTTTATAATTAAACCATTCGAAACTTTTTATAATTTTAATCAATTCCAGTTCTCTGCATTTTACAGAATAACTGTGTCGTCTGAAAAACTTACAATATTTCCATCTGTATTTAAACGACAACTTATTTAAAATAAAATTAAACAAGATAGGACCTAAGACAGTATCTTGAGGCATGTGATATGCTACTTATTGCCTTACTTAAAATATTAATTCTATTTGTGTTCGATTTTGTAAATAACTTTGTAATAAATTATATAGGCTGCATCACACAAAAAATTAAGATAATTTGGCTCACAATTTGTTTGTTGCATGAGCTCAAGCCATAACTTTGTTTTTTGAGAATCTTTAGGAAATCTGAAAATTGTCTACCTGGGATTAATTTATATAATTTGTAAATCTAAAATCTTTAAGAAATCTGAAAATTATTTACTTGCAATCAATTTATAAATCTAAATTGAACAGTAATTTATTCATCCGCATACATATCTTAAAATTGCATAAAAGAATTATTTAAATAAAAGTATGTATACCCTATAAACCATGAGACTACGCCTATGAGCACAGTTGATCACAGATGCACTTACCATGTTTGTTTACAAATTTTAAAAATCTTTAATGTGGTTGAAAATTGAGAGAACAAAATACTTGCTTATGAAATATACATTATTCCTTTCTACTTTTAGCTGTGCTGCTATATCCACAAGACGAACAACTGACCATATTTTCTTGTTTGTCTTTTAACGCGAAAAATTTAAAATTCACAGTAATACTAAATAAATACTAAAACACTAAACATTTTTTAAAAATGTCTACAAAACCGCTTGATAAAAGTATAAATTAACACATAAAACATCCAAATTATTAACAAATTTTAATCACTAAAATTATAAACCAATTTTAGAAACCATTTATCATATGATGATGAGTCATCCATAGTACAACATGGCTACCACTTCCATCAGATCGATTAGATTAACGCGGAGATGACATGCTCCTTCCTGACTATATATGTTCTAAGGTAAGGGCACACGTCCGGAAAACGTGATGATGCGTGTTCGACTCCCGGCAATGACAGGTTTTTTTTTTTTAAATCTTCAAATATTTGTTTTCACATTTGGGGGTCCGGGGATGGTCTTATTAATTCGTAAGGGGATTTTTGAGATTTGTTTCCGAATTTTCAAATTTATTTAAATATTGTTTTCTTTAATCGTTCCTCGTTTAGCCTATCCCTAGGTGCAAACTGCAACTGCTAGCATGTAGTATTGAATTTGTAAAAGCAAGCACATCGTTTCTCTAAATTAGTGTTTATATGTACGTGTGTAACCTTTCTTTACGAGTGAATTAAATCAATGTACCGTTCATCAGTGTTTAATTTTCCTAGACAGGAAGTTCATCTCCATATAAATAACTACAGTCCACACCGTAACGGTCTTAGCCGATGATTAAAGAGGGGGCCAAACCCCCAAAAGTATACACTGACAATACAACTGCCATATAATGTATCAATAAAATGGGCAGCATACAATACGATCATTTAAACCCAATTTGTAGAAAACTCTGGCAATGGTGCGAAACACGTAATATTAATGTTTTTGCTTCTTGTTGTTTTAAAACCGAAATAGAATATTCGTTAAGTAAAACATATACAAGTATAATTTTTAATCGTTTTGGAAAACTATAAATAGTAAGTAAGCTTAACTTAAAATGTAAAAGATACGTTTCATGGAAACCTGATACCGATTCGGAAGCAGTTGACGCATTTACCTTGAATTGGGAAAATATTTCATTTTATACCTTTCCACCAATCGCTATGAGGGGGAGGGGCTATTGGAGCCGCCTTTGCTTACAGATCAGTGAATACACATAAATCAATATTATCGTTTGATTATATATTTTCCTGAAAATGAAAAATATATTTTTAAAGGTAAAATATAATTTAAAGATCATCTAAGCCAAAATATTCCTTTATTTGGTACCCTTCACATGGATTAAAATATTTAGAAGGACAACATTCCCCTAAAGATATTTTTCTATTGACATTAACCTATAAATTAGTTATGCTTACAGAACTAACATCTGCCCATAGGTTGCAAACAATTTATTTATTAAGAATTAAAAATAGTCTAATAAAAGAAGAGCTTATCGAAATTCAAATACCAGGTAAAATAAATTCAAGTATAATCAGTTTTGCGTTTTACCTTTTTCTTAAGAAAATCCAGAACTTTATGTGGCCATAACTATTTATCGTTAACTTAAAAAAAAGCCAGAAGGAAAAAACTTATTATTACAGCAAAATAGCCACCATATAGTGATATAGTCCAATCAAATAGACCTTTCAATCAAAATTTTGGAGGAAATACAGGAATTTTTGATATAAGTCACTTTAGAGTATTTGAAAACGATATGTAAAAAAATTGTGTCTTTCAGGCCCCGGCAAATGGCAAAAAACAAGAAAATAAAGAGTTTTTTAAAGTTATTTAAAAAACGGTAGGTGCTATAAAAAAAAGTTTTTAATAAAAATTGTAAAGCATAAAGTTTTACATAAAAATTATATTTAGCATGTTTGGCAATTATTAAAACTAACAGAGTAAGGGTGTTTAGAAGTCGAGAGGAGATATATATGAGCTGAAAATTCAATGATTTTTTATTTTCTTTTTATTATTTACTTAAAAAAATATAAACTTTCTTTTCAGAAAAATATATTTTTTTTTTATTTTTTTTTAAGTTGACAATTTAAATTTACAAATTTTCAATACATTATACGACTTTATATGGTAAAATAAATTTTGAAGTGAACTTATTATGGGTTGCCTGACATAAAAAATATGAGTAACGAACTAATAAAAACAACATTGCGACAGTTCGATTAAATAAATAAAAATTAATAAAAACTAATTAAAAAATAAAACTAAATAAAAATAAATACATAAATAAAATTACACAAAAATAAATAAAATTAAATAAAAAGTTAAAAGTAAAAGAAAATAAATTAAAATAAAAATAAAACTTAAAATAAATTAAATTAAAATAAATTAAATTAAATTAAAATAAATTAAAATAAATTAAAATAAATTAAAATAAATTAAAATAAATTAAAATAAATTAAAATAAATTAAAATAAATTCAATAAAAATAAAATTAATTAAATTAAAATAAATTAAAATATATAAAAATTATTGAAAATTATTTAAAAAATTTGAAAAACAAATAAAAATAAACACAAATAAATATTTAAAAAAAATAAATATAATATAATAAGAAAAAATATATTTCAATAGTTCTGTTTAAAATAAACTCAAATATGTCTAAAAATTATCAGATATCAGATTCTTTTTTTCAGACTAAAAAAAGTGCTTGATTACCTAGAAAAATATATTAAAATTTATCAAACAAATTTTTCATTACAATTTTTGATAATATATGTAATTAATATAAAAATAGTTATTTCAATTTATTATAAGTAAACCGTTTGGTTTTTTAATTTTAAAGTTTCTCAAAATAAAATTTAATGTATTTTAATTTATTTTAATTTACTCTAATTTATTTTAATTTATTTTAATTTATTTTAATTTATTTTAATTTATTTTAATTTATTTTAATTTATTTTAATTTATTTTAATTTATTTTAATTTATTTTATTTTATTTTAATTTATTTTAATTTATTTTAATTTATTTTAATTTATTTTAATTTATTTTAATTTATTTTAATTTATTTTAATTTATTTTAATTTATTTTAATTTATTTTAATTTATTTTAATTTATTTTATTTTATTTTAATTTATTTTAATTTATTTTAATTTATTTTAATTTATTTTAATTTATTTTAATTTATTTTAATTTATTTTAATTTATTTTAATTTATTTTAATTTATTTTAATTTATTTTAATTTATTTTAATTTATTTTAATTTATTTTAATTTATTTTAATTTATTTTAATTTATTTTAATTTATTTTAATTTATTTTAATTTATTTTAATTTATTTTAATTTATTTTAATTTATTTTAATTTATTTTAATTTATTTTAATTTATTTTAATTTATTTTAATTTATTTTAATTTATTTTAATTTATTTTAATTTATTTTAATTTATTTTAATTTATTTTAATTTATTTTAATTTATTTTAATTTATTTTAATTTATTTTAATTTATTTTAATTTATTTTAATTTATTTTAATTTATTTTAATTTATTTTAATTTATTTTAATTTATTTTAATTTATTTTAATTTATTTTAATTTATTTTCTTTTACTTATAACTTTTTATTTAATTTGATTTATTTTTGTGTAATTTTATTTATATATTTATGTTTATTATTTTTAATCATTTTTATTTAGTTTTATTTTTTAATTAGTTTTTATGAATTTTTATTTAATGGAACTTTAAGTGGGGACTAAACTGTAGCAATGTCGTTTTTATTAGTTCGTTATTCATATTTTTCATGTCAGGCAAGCCATACTAAGTTCACTTAAAAATTTATTTTACCATATAAAGTCGTATAATGTAATGAAAATTTTGAAATTTAAATTGTCATAACTTAAAGCTCATATATATCTCCTCCTAACTTCTAAATACCCTAACTCTGTTATTTTTAATAATTGCAAAAAATGTTACATATCATTTTTATGTAAAACTTTATGCTTTACAATTTCTATTAAACACTTTTTTAATAGCACCTACCGTTTTTAAATAACCTTAAAAAAACTTTATTTTCTTGTTTTTTGCCATTTGCCGGGGCCTGAAATACAATTTTTTTTTACATATCGTTTTCAAATATTGTAAAGTGTCTTATATCAAAAATTCCTGTATTTCCTCCAAAATTTTGATTTAAAGGTCTATTTGATAGGACTAATATAAGAGCAGCATCTACGCAGACCATAAGTAGGTGGCTTGAAAATTTACTAGCGATTAGTGGTGTCGATACAAATATTTTCAAAGGTTACAGTATCCATCATGCAGTAGCTCGTAGGTATGTAAAGTTAGCACAACGATCTTAGCACAATCAATCAAAACCTTATCTATAATTATGTGCGAATTATGTGCGAATTATGTGCAATTTTTGTGCGCTATTCACGATTTTTGTGCATTTATAATTTTTTTGTAATTAAATATTGTGCTAGTTTAACATTAAGTTAGCACAACTTTTTATTATTTATCACGTAATTTTAATTTCAATAACACCATAATTTTTTGCGTCTTTTGTGCAAATTATGTGCGGAATCAAAAATAAATTTGGTCAAAAATATTCTTTTTAATTAAATATTATGCCAGCTTAACGTAAAGTTAGCACAACTTTTTATTATTTATCAAGTAATTTTAATTTGAATAACACCATAATTTTGTGCGTTTTTTGTGCAAATTATGTACGGAATCAAAAATAAATTTAGTCAAATATATTCTTTTTTAATTAAATATTGTGTTAGATTAACGTTTTATTTAGCACAACTCTTTATAATTTATTAAGCAATTTTAATTTGAATAATACCATAACTTTGTGCGTTTTTTGTACAAATTATGTGTGGAATCAAAAAATTTGGTTAAATATATTCTTTTTAAATCAATATTGTGCTATTTTAAATATCAAGTTAGGCGCAACTCATCATTTTTTATTGTCATTTCAATCAAATAAATACCGCAATTTTGTGCTATTTTGTTACTACCGTATGATGTAAAAATATTTTTTAAATATTAAAATAACCAAAAACGGTTGACGGCTATGTACACGTAGTTTAGATTACAAAGGAAATACTTGTATTTCGTGCAAAATATTTAATAATTAAATGCAAAGCGCTTTCGGCAAGGTGCCATTATCAGTGCTTATTGTCCACAAACAAGCATATCCATCAAGTTCTTTGGCATTCTTACTCCAAAATATAAATATTTCTGGTGAGTCACAACTTGCTAAATCATTATTATTCACTATTAATATTTTAAAATTTAAATTAATTGGTTTCAACCTTATTTTTATTATTTGACCAACTGTTTCCAGGTGACAGTGGTGACAAGTGGCTTGTCATCGACACATGCGAAGTACACCGTCATACTATTTTGCGGCTTCCCCCCTATTACTGCTTATTTAATCCGATCAAGATAAATGTAGGCTGCAATAAAAAAAAAAAAACTGAGGAAATATAATTCGTCAACTTCTTATTGCCTTTTTAGGTAATGATGACATAAAAAAGTGCTTTTTACTATTACGCTCGCAATCAAGCGAAATAAATGTTGGACTCGTGCGAAATACTTTTTAAAAAAACTTAATTTTTTTATTTCGAAATACAAAAGAGATTTAACTGACACAAGAATTATTGAGTTCTGAATGAAGTCTAAATCAAATCTAAATATGGCGGCGACAATTCTGCCTTTTATAGTTAGATAAAGCTTCCGCTGATTGTGCAGAAGCCACCATTGCGTTGGCGAAGCCGGGGTTGATCCAATACTATAACTCCTCCCTTCTTAAAGTGAAATTACGGGTGCTGAAGGAGCTTTTCGTTTCTTCGGGACTGGAATTTCTTGAAGTTCATCTTCTTCTTGTTTCTTTTCTTCTTTCTTCGAATTATTTCTTTTAAATTTACAAAGTGACAGTAGTTTAAATTTTAAAATTAATTTAATGCAAATAAAAATGAGAATAATAATAATTACTGTTAATGAGATTGACCAATAATTAATATGTTGAGGAATAAAGGTGTTTTCAGGTATATTTTTAATTTCTATTTTCTGAAGTTCTAATGCTGTTTTCAATCCATTTAGTTCTTCTAGATTCATTGTGTCTAATTGTATAGGTTTCATTTCTATGTAGTTTCCATTGGTGAAATTAAAATTTGTTTCTATTTTTAGATCAGGTATCTTAATGGGTTTAATTAATGGGTTTAAATTCGACTGTTGGATTTTTAAAGTTTTTCAATTTTAATCGATCTATTTGAATTGAGCATTCGCTAGGTAATTCAATAAGGTAGGTGCCTTGGAGTGGGAAATTTTCATTTTGACTTTTACATGTCTGGCAATTTTTCGGTTAGGTACAATTACTATCCATCGATCGTTTTCGACTTTGGTCTGATTTATTGATACTTTAAACGGTTGACAAGTTTCGGCTTCTTTGGAGTACTGTAACATGTGAACTTCACAGGGTGAATTTTCGATAATGGTTTCTTGATTTGTTTTTTGACACAAATATTCTTCTTTTCCAACTTGTTTACATGTGTTTTCAAAACGAAGATAACTAGTATCATGGAGTAGAAGGTATTTGGAATGAGGAAGGATAATTTTAAATGAATTTATTCTTGGAGTAGGCAAATGATATATATGGTAGTAATTATACAGTATGGATTCTAAGGGGTAATTCGATAATAAATATGATATGATTACCTTTACCGTAACTCCTTATTTCTAATATTTTTTTAAATAATAAAATTGTAGGTAGCAGGAAATCAGGATCTCAGTAATAATGATAATTTGATTTTAAAATATAAAAAAGCGTTATATAGAAAATGTTGTCAAATGTATGCCTAGTCTATTTCAAATCAGTAATCAATCAATCTTTTTTTGTTTCCTTTTTCCATGGTTACCATCCATCGGATAAGTAGGGTGCTAGTGTACGCAGCTATCGACCAAGATCATAACATATGTGATATTATAATGGTACCATCTGACATTGACACTTGACCAACCTCAAATAAAAACTGACTAAGAAACCTTAAAATAAATTAGGTATTCCAACGACCTGTCAAACAATAGGTGCCAGTGGGAAATTCTTGTATATTTAAGGGGGTAGCGACATAGTCTTGCAACTTGGACGCTATTTTTATTCGAAGTAAGTAGATGTAATTGGCCGGTTCTGGAAATGAGAAAGAGGTACAGAGAGAGGTAATTGGGTAATTAGTAATTATCCTAAGTACCCCCCACCCTTCGCGCAATTAGCAAGTACCTCCCAATTACATCATGTACTGTAATAAGTGCAATTGCACAGTAAGTACCACCCAATTACATCATGTACTGTAATAAGTGCAATTGCACAGTAAGTACCTCCCAATTACCATGTACACGCCATACTGTAATGATTGTAATTGCATAATAAGTACCTCCCAATTACCCACAGGGTATACATCTCATTACTCCATACATATTAAAGTGTAAGTACACCTTAGGTAGTAATTACTGTATGCAATGTAGTGTAATGAATGTTATCTAAGTGCCTCCTAGTGATTACTGTTGGCAGTAGGTCCTTAACTCTCGACCGTCGTGCCTAGAGTGCTTAGCCTGCGTTAGAGACGGTCGCGCTTAACCGAAATATCGGGGTAGGGCTGAGAAAAAGTGGGGGCATTTTCTAGAGGATATATACTAGGATCCGCATCCAAATAAAATCAGTTTAAAATCGTGAAATTTAAAAGGTCTACAAGTTCCAAATAGTTACCAAGTGTAGTATTGTGTGTGTATTATTCAGGTAAAAAAATATTTATTTGTATTCTACTATGGCTCAAACGCAAATTGATGCGGTTAATAAATTACTTGGAGACTGGCCCACAATATTGGACCAAAGAGAACTAAAGTCATTGGTTATAGGTCAACTTTATATTATTAAAACGATAATGGTCAAAGATACCAGGTATGGTAAATGTTTACTTATTCATTTAATTGATCGACATTCGCTGGAGCTTTTCCAGTGTTGGTTACCGAGGCGCATTTTTGAAATAATGCCATCCGAAGTCATTGCTATGATAAATGATTCTACTGGTCAATATGCCATGGTCTATTTAGGGGAAAAGCCGTGTTACAACTCAACTACTAGGTCTCATATAAGAATCGATCTAGTTGGCCAGCAATCAATTAGTTAAATCCATGGTAGAGTCACTGTAAATATTTTTTTACTTTTAATCACATATAGATATCTAATAAACACAATATTTCATTAAGAATTTCTACAATTTTATTGTAAGTATAACTTGGCCCATATTTGTTCATTTAATAACGGTCAAATATTGTTTCAGAATATTTCGATATGTGGATGATGTATTCCGAAGAGCACTGGCCTAAAGCCATCGACATAGAATCAGCAATAAGCAGACTTGGAAAGGAACTGGACGCATTACACTCCATCAATTACGACGCTGAGGTATGGCTGTTTCCAGAAGCTGTAGCCTATCAAAACGATTGTTATGAGAAATACTGTAAAGGCAGCAGTCTTTGCTGCGAATATAATGCATGTGAGCTGGACTTGGATACATTCTGTGAGAAGATGGTTACCCTAAGTTTGAAACGCTTTTTGAACGAGGCCTTACCATACATCACCCCGCAAATAAGGAGTAAACATGGTTTAGATGAAGATGCAGACGATGAGGCTGATGATGAGGCAGATGACGAAATGGATTAGCGATTACTTATATAATATATCTATCTATCTATCTGTGATTAAAATATAAATAAAACAATATACATAGTTTAAATGTTTTTTATTTAAAAAAGGTTACATCTTTTTATTTTTGTTAAAAGTGAACACATGTATAAGTTTGGATACAGTAAATTAGAGTATATGAATTACAATGGCATATATTCGGTGTGTACAGTGCCATCTAGTGCATTATAACTTATAAGAGCTTCATGAATAATAAGCGCATACGCTTTAGTGTTGGCGGGAAACTGCATTTTACGTGTTTCGAATTCAACCTTGACATCCACAGTTGAAGATTTGATTGGTTTTGGATACATACTGCAATCAATTACGAATAGGGGGTTCGCTCTAAAGCCATTCAGGCCTAACATCGGTTCAGGATTTTCCTTTTTGTAGTAACTTCGCTGAAAATCTTCATAAGCATAATAAGCGGGAGTATCCAACTTTTTCCCGACATCTAGATTCCAACGCTCTAACGGGTAAACTTCAGAATTTAGATATAATCTGATATTAGTTATATCAGCAGCCGTAAACGCCGTCACATCTTCTTTTCTGTTCTCAGTAAAAGAAGTATTTTGAAATCCAATAATTACATATCTAGGTCGTTCCATGGATGTAGTGGTTTTAATCGCCCATATGTCGTGAGAAGTTTGCCTTAGAGTAGGTAATTCATAAAGATCCCATTTATGGTGTGGTATTTTAATGGATTGCAAATGTTTGTCATTAATTTTTTTATACATGAGAACATCCGCATCATTTTCGGGAGTAATATGTTTGACTATCCAATCCATTTTAGTGATAGTTATGTCCGCATCGACTTCTCCTATATAGCAATTTTCGAATGCTCGAGCAATTATTACAGTCATCTCATGCTTAACACCTATTATCCCTTTTTTGTAAGATTCGGCAAAACCAAATAGATGTCTTAATAAGATTCTACCTGTAAATGTATTACTCGTTGAATCAACCAAAACTTGATTCTCTTCGCTGAGGCCCCAACCGGATGTTTCTAATAATTTCGCATGTTTTTCACCATATGACACCATATTTTTTATTGCTGTCGTTATAATGGGTTTTCGACATTCAGCAATCTTTTGTCCACCCATTTCATATCTAATTTCTTCAAATAGGCCAGGAAGAGCATTGTTGGCCAAATAGCACTTTTTATTAACCTCTTTTGGCTTAAATGTTCCGACTATATTGATGTAACTATCGCAAATTAAGAGATTCAGGTCCATATTATTGATCGTAAAGGTGATTGTATCAGAATGTTTGTAATTTGGCGATCCCGTAGGCGGGTGGATATATCCATCGCATCTTTTGATTGAGTTATCGACGATCGGCTTTTCAAATACGTCCAACATCTCATTTCTTACATAAACAGCCATTATTTAATATCTTATATGGAATCCAATAGATTGAAGAAATTTATAATCTTTATTAGACAACAGAAGTCTTCTTCGCTTTACAGTTACTCGACGAATGTTCATGTTTTTCCCTTCGATTCTATTTATATGATTATTTAAATGGGCGCAAGTTGAATATCGTGGTTTGAAGCAGAATCCCATATTAGTTTATCTCTTTTAATTCGAGTGTGATATTGATAGTTTCCTCTCCAAAGTCAATCAACTCGCCGTTATCGTCTACAACTCGGATAGTAATGTTGTCTAGGTATTGCCGACCGGTAGGTATGACTGGTAGATAAATAATGTTATGAGGTTCCTTCGTCAGTTTGTATCCTGGCTCAACGTCTATGTCAAATGAAAAAAGGGTGTGGGCTTCTTTCCCATTTATATAGGAACCAGAAATAATATTACAATCCAATTGAACAAGATGGAGGTTCATAATATTGATCGGCCTTGTAGAGACATAAGCTTGAGGCCTTGGCGGGCACTTCGAATTACCGAATCCTAAGAGGCTAGCTATACTGTTGTCACAATCAAAGTTGATTATGAATTTAGATGAAATTTCACATTTTAGAGTGTTGTTGTTCGCCGACAATTTAAAGATAGCATCAAGTTCTCCCTGATTTATAATAGTTTTGGTATCCGGATATAGATAGTCATATATAGCTTTTTGGACGAACTTATTAATTTCGTCAATCTCATAAGCGCCGGGTGCCACACGTACATTAATTTTTTTCGGTGCACTGCCTTCCTCGGCCCAACTCTTCTCTCGCTGCACCACATCTGCCCAAAACTTTTCTGGGTCTACCACCTCTAAACAGATGATATTATTTTTTGAGGTGATATTTTTGATAGAATGGTAGGCATAAAATGCTATTAATCCAAGACCATACTGTTTATTAACATCCAATTCGATGGGCGGAAAAAAATCATTGCTGAGAATGCTTGACGCTATGGACGACAAATTAAATGTTCTTGACATGGCTAAGAAGTATGTCACACTGACTTCGAAATCTATTTTCGATTACATAAATTATAAACTCGCTTTTTAGTGGCAATTTTCAGTTCTCGAATTTTACAAAAACAACAAATTACGTGTTTTGGTGTTGGATCATCGCTTACGTCAATTGACCCGCGTTTCAAAAATACCGTCGGACCATCATTTACGTCAATAGATTCATTTTTAGAAAAATCCTTAGGTTGTTCTTCATCGTGGGTATTCATTCTTCAGAGAGAAGAAATTGCAAACACAAATGTCCACATAGGACAGTATCAAACTTCTGGTAGCGTTTATAATTATAGTGAACTTCAGATACCGGCCAACGCCCTTTATACAGATAACTAATTAAATCTGAAGGTGGGGGTAAATCACCATAACTATCGAAATATATTAATGACGCATCTCTTTTCTTGTAAGCGACCCAATGTGTTCCTGGCCCACTACTACTATCCAAATTGACAATGGCTGATTCGTTTCTTAGTGGCCCGCAGTTTGGTAAACTATCTCTCATATACACACCTCGAAAGTAGGGAATCTTGAATCTTTTGGCAAAAGATTGTATGTCTAAATTACTGAGAGGTCTTCGAGGTAGTGAACTTACGAGTTTTTTGGCCGATATGGTTTCATGTAAAGGCCCAACCCCTTTCGATAGGGCTTTAAGTATAATCCTTTACCGTTTTTTCCTAGAGAGATGGCTTCCATGGTTCTATTGTGTCGATTAGCTTCTGTTAATTGTTGACTATTTGTTTTAGCGATGTTCACTGCTTTGACGATTCCAGACGCCGCTCCTGCCAAGCTCCCCAATGCAGATAATCCAGCAAAAATAGGTATTAATGGTAAAAATCCACCTGTTTTTGGTATCGGTATAATACGGGGAATAATAATTTTTCTCTTTCCCCCGGCTGCTTTAACATATTTTCGGGCAGCCATGAGAGATGATGCAGCCATCTTCCTGAGTGTTTTTCCCCCCATTTTCTGTCCGCCATATGTCTTTAATACCCCTTTAATCTTACTGACAATTCCTCTACCGAAAGCAATTCGTTTTTTGCTTTTTGTTCCGCGACGCCGCTTCCTAGACCGTAATTTATGGCCCATACCAAAACTTCGCTTCGTTTTCATAATATTTGTGATAGTCCAGGCAGCTGCTTTTTCACCAACTGACGCGTCGCTAGCTTTAAACCGAGTCCAAGCTAATTCTTGAAGGTCCTTATCAGCAATATGTCTAGCTTTCAAATCGTTTGCACTTTTAGAGTAAGCAATATCATGTAATTTACAGGCTTTATCTAATTCATTTATTCCGGGGTCGTTACGTGCTAAACGTTTTTGTAAGCGCGTACCTGGCCCACAATATTGGTACCCCGGTATGTGCAGTTCAAATGGTAATTTATTTATTAGGGAATTAACAAACCCTCTTCCACACTTTCTTTTTGAATAACGTTTAGTGATAGATCGCACTCGTTTGACGCTAGGCATTTAAATGAATGTTACATGAGGTGATCGCTTATATAGCTAAAGACAGTCAAACGATGCGCATAGTCAAAGTACAAAATAGTATTTGTGTAGAGAATTTAGATGAAAAAGTTGGTGATGGGGTTAGTGAAAATAAGGTTCCCAGACACGGCCCTTTGTTGCCTGATACAATACGCGGCCTTCTAATAGGACCATCAAATTGCGGTAAAACAAATGTGATGTTATCACTACTCATTCAACCAAATGGGCTACGATTTGAAAACGTATATATTTATTCAAAATCTTTATACCAGAAGAAGTATGAATACTTGCATGAAGTTTTGACGCCGATAAAAGGGTTGGGTTATTTTACGTTTAACAATAATGAAGATATAATTCAACCAGTAGATGCCAAACCGAATTCTATATTTATATTTGATGATGTGATTTGTGAAAAGCAAGATGTTATTAGATCATATTTTAGTATGGGGCGACACAGAAATATAGATTGTTTTTATTTGGCTCAAACGTATTCGAAGATTCCGAAACAATTGATTAGAGACAATGCAAATCTAATTATTATGTTTAAACAAGATGACTTAAACCTACATCACATATACTCAGACCATGTAGCTCCAGATGTTCCTTTTAAAAAATTTCAGGAAATGTGTGCTGAATGCTGGGGTGAAAAGCATGGATTTCTAGTGGTCGATAAAGATAAAGATATAAGCGCCGGTAGATATAAGAAAGGATTCGATAGCTTCATATACCCATAAACAATGCAATACGTGTTATTTTCCAAGTAGCGTCCAAGGCGGTAGGTGGTTTCAGCGATTAAAATGTATAGCAATAAAAAACATTTCGACGTCAAATCGGAGCTGGCTGCTATCTCCGATTCGGTTAGACAGAAATTTAATGCCTTAAAAAGTGGGCGCGTTGAAACTCTACAAGCTCTAGAAAAAATGTATGAACCGCTGACGAAACCGTTGAAAACAATTTCAAAAGCCGCAACCTCTAACCCCTCTAACACTAAAGAAGAAAACCCCGCTAACACTAAAAAAGAAAGATCTGGCATAAAAAGGGAACTCGCGTCAATATCACCGGACTCGACAAAATATGAAGAAAGTTTTGAAAATGCAATATCCGACCGCGGTGATGATGATGATGATGATGATGATGATGATGATAAAAAATATATTGATAAACATTTAGAAGAAATATCGCGAGGTAATAAACACTATGATACTCGGTACGGCGTATATATGGACAATGACATGAAAACAATGGTTGGGAATTTAGAAGTAAAATTTTCTGATGGCAAAATCTCGTTTTGGGATGGGGATAGAAGAGTTGCTGACTACCGCGGCAATCCGGAATTATATGAGCTACTATTTTATCGAAGCCCTAAGAAAGTAAGTAATGCGACTAAGAACACATATAAGGAAATATTACAACTTACCGGAGCGGCCTTTAAGGAGTATGACGAGTCCAAAGGGCTAAGTAACAAAAATGTAAATAAATTGAGAAAAATTATTAGACCATTGTTCTCTCCGGCAAAGGTAAAGGGTAAAGGGTTTTCAAAAATACCTAAATACAAAAAAATAATGACCTCTAAACCCACATATGTTTATTGGAACAAGCCGAGAGAATTGGTGGCTAGATTGCGTTTATTATGGAGTTCAAAGCAAGCCGGTCATACTGGGCACGATAATGAAATTTTATCAATAATTGAAGAATTAAGAGAAGAGCGAATAATATATTAATTACATGCGCTGTAGAGGTCAGTCGTAAACGGAATGTCTTCAAGAAACATTGTAGATAAATTCGGAAGAAAAAAGAAAAATCAACGAGTAATTATTCGAGAAAAAAGGGGCCTTGGATTCAAATTAACAGATGACGGTAATTATGATATGCAAACCAAACGGTTGGTAAACCTTGGAGAGCCAGAACAATCGACCGACGCTGTAACAGTTGGATATGTTGACGATGTTACTAGGCAAGCAAAAGATCTCGTTTTAAAAGCTTTAGCGGAATCCATTAAAAACATATTACGCGAAGCTACAATTTATTTCGAAAAACAGCAGAGTGAACTTAAGAAATTAGTATTTGAACATCGAACTGTGTCAAGCAATAGTATTAGCGATGTTAATGTTAAATACCAATCGATGTTACAAATAGTGAAGCACAATAGAGAATTTTTTGAGGACATACTTACCACTACAAAAAGTAATATTTTAAAAGTTATTACTAAAGTTGATAATTTGGAAAGTGAAATAAAAGGCATAAAAAGTTTTACTATAATATTAGAGAACCGTTTAACTGATCTTAGCGATAGATTCATTTAAGTGTAATACGGAAATTCTTCGAGACCTTAAAAGCGTCAAAGCAAGTATTGGGCAAAAACCGTCGGTTTTATCGAAAATTATAGTAGGACTGGAAGAAAGGATCGAAAAGTTTGAATAAAAAATTGTATTTTAATTGGAAAGAATGTCTAAACGCCAAATAATTGAAGAAAT
The DNA here is from genome assembly GCA_927349885.1 of Psylliodes chrysocephalus. NCBI lineage: Eukaryota > Metazoa > Arthropoda > Insecta > Coleoptera > Chrysomelidae > Psylliodes > Psylliodes chrysocephalus. The sequence continues at coordinate 1,006,506 of OV651829.1, read as the reverse complement.
CCACCGATCCGCCCGTCGAAATTTTCCCAGGAGAAGGACTATTGTAAAAGGATATGCCGACTTGTGGCAGAGTGATTTGGCTGATATGCAAAGTTATAAAGATGAAAACGATGGTTACAGATATATTCTAATTGTCATCGACTGTTATACGAAATATGTGTGGGCGAGACCATTAAAAAATAAAACAGGCTTACATGTTAGAAATGCCTTTTTAGATATACTCCAAAATTGCGCACACCATCCTAAAAATCTACAAACGGATCAAGGGACAGAATATTATAACAAGGAATTTGGGAAAGTAATGAAAACATATGATATAAATCACTATTCGACTTATAGTACAATGAAAGCGTCAATGGCAGAACGTGTGATTCGTACGATAAAATCCCTATTATATAAAAAAATGGCTATGAGAGGGAAATACAATTGGATAGATATTATAAACGGCGTCATTAATAAGTATAATAACACCACGCATTCAATCATAGGTATGAAGCCAATAGATGTCCTGCCGACAACTAAACTCAACCAATATAGGCAAAACAAAAATGAAGTAAGGCGTAAAAAACCGAAATATCGTGTCGGCGATGTCGTAAGAATAAGTAAATATAAAAGCATATTTGAAAAAGGGTATACTGCTAACTATACAACTGAATTATTCAAAATAAGAAAAATAAATAGCACATACCCCGTAACATACATTCTAGAAGATATGAATGGTTAATCGATTAAAGGCTCATTTTATGAGTTGGAATTATTAAAAACAAAGTGGAAAGATGTTTATTTAGTGGAAAAGGTCATTCGGACGAAAGGGGACAAAGCCTTGGTGAAGTGGTTGGGATTCCCACAGCAAGAAAACTCTTGGATTAATATAAATGATATTGTTTAGTATGGATATTAAATGAAATAAAGATTAAAAAAAAACAAGTTTTATTTTCCTATTAACTACTACATATACAATAATAAAATAACTTACACTTAAATATATACATAAAGCTTAAATAATAAACTATACAAATTAAATCTAAAACTAATATATAGAGGGTCATTGGATGCATAACAAAGCCACCGTATTGCAACCCCTGACTCCTTTATTTCAAGCGCCGATGCATACAGGGCAAACATTTGTGTCGCAGAAGTGGGAAATATATCGGGCGCATACATCGCATGTTTGCGGATCCTCCAAATCCCCCCCTTCTACAACAAAATGCTGATGCTCATGTATGTACCTGGCATTTGGATTTCTTTCGACATCCATCTGCTCGTAATGAAGGAAGCAGGGGTTGCACAGACGTTTGCTCCGTTCCATGCCGGGAATAACCAACTTCACAATAACGGAGCTGGTTGTAACGCAGAAGTGGTTACCGCCTCTGGCCTGAAATACAGCCAGCTCCCTTCTTATTGAAGTCGGTGATCCAGGGCAATCAGCCTCAATGCCCTCATCATCGTCGTCGCTGGCGGGCTCATCGGCGTCTGCACCCTCTTCGGCGGGTGGCGCCGGACCAACAGCGCCCAAATCCTCGTCGGCAGGTTGAGCTAGACCAGCCGCACCTTCTCTATCACCATCAGCAGCGGCAGCAGCAGCATCAGCAGCCTGTAAAGAAGTATATTGATTAGATATTTTATAAGCATAATGAGTAGTAATTTTATAAACATAAGGTAATAGTTAAAAACTTACATCACGTTCTACGGCGGCCCAAAATTCGTCAATTCCTGGCTTGTTGGCATCAAAGCGCGCTACTAAGGCCAGTTGACGAATGATCTCCCTAACTCCTTCATCTTCTTCACCCTGGTATTCATTTTGGTTGTTCATGACGGTGGTCAGGTCAGCTACACTTAAATGTCTGATGCTGGTACGTGGTCGGGACCTCCTTATATATGTTATGTATTTCCACCTCCACTCCACCAACCCACGAATTTACCACCTCCCCTGCATTACACCGCGCTCAGTTGAGTTCGGCTAGTTCCGGAAAGTTGGAAGTCAGAAAAAATTTTACTCTAGCATTAATCGGCGCCCTGCAGATAATACAAATAACTACGGATTGACTGCAACTCACGCAAGATACGGCATGCCCGCATGGTATAAAAACCATTTGCACCTCCTTATCGCCACAAATCTTACAAGTAAGGCGCTTACTCATAGAACAAGTATCATTTAATTTATTCATAGTAGCGCAGGGCCTTCAAGCTGAATTTAGACAACTGAATATCTGAGGCTATAGGAACTCTTTTATTAAGAGGTCGGCGGATGGATGTTGAGGTGGGGGGATGTTATAGATAGTTCGAACCTTAACAATGCAAACTTTTTTTGTCTGGGCTAGCAATAAGTTCTATTTTTCTTGCTCACGCCCATTCTAGTAGATGAGTATTTGGGTTAAAACTGTACATAATTCTTCAAACGTAAAATAATAGTTTCCTGTTATTCTTATATTATTTTTTCGGAAGACGAAATATCTTCTACTCTACCATTAAAAATATGGTGGGATAGATGTTGAGTGGGACCAATTTTAAATTACAATTGACGCAAAATTATAATTTTTAGCCCATTGAGCAGTCCGCTAGTTTTTGTTGGTTCTAAAAGGAACCGTTTTTTGTTTGTTTTTTTTGTTGGCCCTGAAAAGGGCCGTTTTTCTCGACTAGAGCATACACCCTAATCCGAGTCGGAATCGCTATCCGAATCAGACGATATATCGATCGCCGGTATATCGTCTGAGCCGTAGCCACCCATATCAACATCATCGATGTCGATATCCGCCACTTCCACTTGCGAGGTGCTGTCGCAAGGCCCCGCAGGTGATGGCGGCCTTGCCAGAGGGGGAGAAGAATAAGTTGAGTCACAAGGGCCCAACTCCTCTTCCGACGTGGTCGGAAACAACCATGCGATGGTTGTCCTACATAGTCCGGGTGGGCTGAAACCAGAGCCACTTGCAGAATCGCACATCATGAAGCAGAATGATTGTATGCATATGTGCGATGAGTATTTATAGTGATTGAAAAAAAGTGAGTAGAGTGGGGAGAGAGTGGGGGAGAAGCGAGAGTGGAAGACTCTCAGTGATAAAACTTTTATATCTTAAAATTTCGCTATTATATTATTAAATAGTAAAAATTAAGAGTGCAAGACTTTCGACAATAAAACTTTTATATCTTAAAATTTTGTTGTTTTGTTTGGCTCTGATTAGGGAGTTCGTTTCCACACCATCTTATATATTACAACTAGCCTATCATCATAAACTAATCATAATATATGGAGATAGAACTCATGGCGCGTTGCTTTTTTTTAACGTGGTTAGCTCCCCAGTAGGCATATCTCCACAACTAACAAACTAACAAATACCAAAAAATGTCTACCTGTCCTTATGCAAAACTATGTGCCCCAGAAACTGTTTGTAGCCCATACTTTCTCCATCACCACCGACAGCGGCAGCATCAGCAGTCTGTAAAGAAGTATATTGGGGAGTTCGTTTCCACACCATCTTATATATTACAACTAGCCTATCATCATAAACTAATCATAATATATGGAGATAGAACTCATGGCGCGCTGCTTTTTTTTAACGTGGTTAGCTCCCCTGTAGGCATATCTCCACGACTAATAAACTAACAAATACCAAAAAATGTCTACCTGTCCTTATGCAACACTATGCGATCCAAAAACTTTGTGTAGTCCGCACTCCTAACGCGCGCCCGCTCAATAAGTTCGCGATACCGGCCCTGCATCATATCATATGCACCCTTCTTTTTTTCAAACTCCGATTGGGTCTCTTTGACCCTAGCAATTTCAATGCCCACATCCAACTGCCTTTGGCGCACATTGTTCCGACGATGAATGGTCTAATCCACCATGTTTAAGCTGTTTTGAATTACGGATTTCTTTACGCCCTTAGCGGTTTTGCTCTCTTTTTCATCTGATCTAATATAATAGGCCTTGGCGCCTGTCCCTAAAAATATGCTGATGGCCTGATTTGGATACTCATCCTTAAAATTTCCCAATATTGGTTTACTTACTGGCAGGTTAAATTTATTATCCGATTTATAATTAGATGTGTCGAAATGTTCGATATTTCCTTTCATAAATTCGTAAAAATTTATTGATTTAACTTTAAGCACAAAACTATCAGTATCCGTGTAAAGTAAGGAAATGTTATCGCCTAATTGTCGTTTTAATGTGCCGTAATAAAAATCATACATTCTCACTTTCGACAATTCCAACACCGTGAAACCTACATAAAGTGGTTTGTTGTAACAAATTTTAGTTCTACCCATATGTATAGCCACAAAGTGCTCTGAAAATATGGAACAAGACTTAAAATTAGGTCTAGCAATTAAGTTGTTTGCGCCTGGGGAATTTCTCTTACCTGCCCAGTGGGTTCTAAGGTAAATATCACGCCTGTCATCTACATTTTCCATAGTTTTCCCGTACACAGAATTGACCATGCGCTTAAAGTGATTTTTCTCGGATGTGTCCTTAGCATTGTTTCTCATATTTGTATTGAGGTCTATATATTTCTTCAGCCAACGAGACTGCTTAAACTTGAGGACGCGATGAATTTGAGTTACAATTAGCCCATTATTTATGGCCTGCTTGAAGTTTCTATAGTGTAATACGTACTTGTCTTTATGATTTAAATTGGGAACCAATTTGGGGATTTCTGTTTTGGAATTAGGTGGAATTATATTCTCTACTAAAAATGGCAAATCAGCGTGTTTATCATGAAGGTGATGCGGATATGTTACATCAACTTCTAAAACATACCCATAATCCCCGAGATCATCAACAGACATAATATCGAGTTGATTAATTTCCTCAGCCGATAACCAAACAAATTCTCCCGTGGGCAGAGGTTGACTCATGCTATAACCATAGAGATTTGTCGCATCGATATAATGTATGGAAGACTTTGGCTCGAAAGGATTATATTCGGACAAATACGGGTTATTGGCGATATGTTTTCTTTCAACGCATTGGCTTATACCGCCGCGTATACTATTTTTGAAGAAATTAATCATATCTATATCTGTCAGTAGTTCCAACTCCACCTTAGTGTACCGCAACATCGCATCCCATGACAGACCTGGAGATGTATAATATTGCGCCGGATCTAGTTTATATGCATTAAGTGATACATCCCTAAAATTTTCAAATATATCGCACAACATTAAAACATCTGATTTTAAGTATAAATCAGAATAAGATCCCAAAGTTTGACATTTAAATACATTCCAAACTTTCTGAGCATATTCCTCATCAGTTATGTGGCAATTATTTAACTTGTCATAAAACTCATCTTTTGAAGGTAAATTGGGGTGATCTAATTTCATTATATTATCCATGAAATTATATGGAAACACCCCCTTCTGCCTCATTAAATCGAATTTTTCTTTTTCTGCAAAACATTTCCTTGTTTCAACAAAAAATTCTGATGGCAGGTTTTCTGACAGTGACAGTTTTATGTAATTTTTTCTCAACATACCATCTCTATCTACATAGCTATGGGTGTACAATGGTTTAGTGAACGAAATATATTTTTCTTTATTTTGTGCAATAACTTCGGTCCTCTCACCTTCGCCATACAATTCTTTAATAAATAAATGACTGTCATACCCACTCAAATTGTGGAAAAAGATTGGAACAAATTGTGGGATTTTATAATTTAAATTACAATTGCTATGTGCGGCGCCAGGTGTTTTCTTACCGGTAACATGACAATGATCTCTTACTTTAACGTCACCTTCCTGAAAAGGCTCATCGCAAATAGAGCATATAGTTGACGAGTTAAAATCATCTATTTCATCATTAGACAGCTGATGCATCGGAACAACGTCTTTTAAATAGGTATTATAAATAGTTAAAACATCGTCCTCTAGTCGTTTCACGAAATCGCTACCAGCATTATCACCCGTAAAAGTTACAAATTTCGTCAATGAATTATCAAACGAACATTTAATCAAATATGCAAAAGAATATGGTTCATGTTGGTATGTCGGGATAGTAAACTTTTTTTCCGGATCTGGTTCGCAAGTATCTATTGGTTTTAAAATCGATTCAAAATCAGCGTAAATTACAAATGGAACCCTAAGTTGCTTATCATAATTTTGAAACTTAAGTATGTTTTCAGGTACATAATTACCGCGTTTATCTTTTTTCAGCTCCACTGATGGCGTGCTGGTGTATATATGATTACAATCGCGCAATTGGTGCCGCAATAGTATGCTTTCAGATCGGAAATAAAGTAAACAGCCGTCACAAAAAAATTTTTTGTGCTCATTTCTAGTTACTTGATTCGATACCAATCTGGAAATATTTTTAATCCAACAATAGTGACTATTTCCTGAATCCTCCGTTATTAATAGTAAATTTATATGGTGACCTAACCTCCTAGAGGAATATCGTAATGGGCCTACTATTTCGAATTTAACCTTACCATTTTCATAACTACGTTCCAAACCATAAACATTAACACTTATGTCATTTAAATCTTCAAATTTTGAAATGTCTTTAAGCTTCATAGGGAATTCAATACCATCAACATTCAGCACGGCCTCGAAGTGTGGATACGATGTCGTTAGGTGAACATTGTCCCTCGCTGGATATAGCGCCGACGTGATGGCCCAAGCAAAGCAATACGCATCATTGTTTTGGACATTAACTACACCCTTCTTGGTTTCAATAAACTTAGGGAGCTTAATGTACGAGCAGCCGCCCAATGGGGAGTACTTATTTATATTAACTTCTAAAAATAGTACTTCCCGTAATGTCCAACCTGAAACAATTAGTAATATATTAGTAAACGCTATACTATGAATTATAAAACTACTATACCTGAATCCTTATGTTGAAAGTCTGCAGTTTGAGATACCACAGCGTCCTTAAAGTCTACATATACCACATCCAAATCCGTCGACAAATCGAGTATTCGATTTATGCTGTTAAAAGATTTGATTTCAGAAACATCTTGGCTCTCCAATGCATAAGTAGCAAAGGCCTCTACATTAACTTTAATGGCATTATGGGCCTTTAGAACAACTTTTAACAATTTCAATACTCTTAATTTTATCGCATCAAAAAATGTTACATAATCTATATGTTTTTCATCACATTTAAGCCTGTAAGTTGCGATTCTGCACTTAAACGCGCTCTTAATTAAATATATACCATCAGCATGAATTGCACAGGCTTTTTCTTTATGCCCAAGACTCCTCATATGCGACGTCATCTGATTGGTAGGGACATCTACATTACATGATTCACATCTTCTATTATGGGCTTTTGAGTCTACGATGCGATGCGTATGAACTTGTGGAACTCGCATTACCCGGGCTTTTTTTTCAGGTGGAACATCATTACTGGGAGTAGTAGATCTCTTCGTACCTCCGGATGATTCGCCGATGCGGTTAGATATCAGCTTGCAACTTTTATTTTGATGTCGACGTAAATTATCTACCCTTGTATATGTTAAACCACAATTGCACTTATACATGTTTATTATTTTTATGATTATTTCGATATTAGATGATAGAACTCCCGATAGGCTTAAAGCTAACGATATTTGTACGGATTTGGATGCGGGTCCTACTATATATATCCTCTAGAAAATTCCACCACCTCTTCTTAGCTCCTCCCTCGATATTTCAGTTGGGTGCGTCTATCTCCAGCGCAGCTACCCCTTCTTAGTCCCTTACCACAATATTTCGGTTAAGCCCGACCTACTCTAACGCAGGCTAAGCACTCTAGGCACGACGGCCGAGAGTTAAGGACGTGCTGCCAACAGTAATCACTAGGAGACGCTTAGATAGCATTCACTACATTGCATACAGTAATTACTACCTAAGGTGTACTTACACTTTAATATGTATGGAGTAATGAGATGTATACCCTGTGGGTAATTGGGAGGTACTTATTATGCAATTACAATCATTACAGTATGGCGTGTAGATGGTAATTGGGTGGTACTTACTGTGCAATTGCACTTATTACAGTACATGCTGTAATTGGGAGGTACTTTCTAATTGCGCGTCTATCTCTGGCGCAGGCTACCCCTTCTTAGTCCCTTACTTCGATATTTCGGTTAAGCACGACCGTCTCTAACGCAAGCTATGCACTCTAGGCACGCCGGCTGAGAGTTAAGGACGTGCTACCAACATTAATCACTAGGAGGCACTTAGATAACATTCATTACACTACATTGCATACAGTAATTACTACCTAAGGTGTACTTACACTTTAATATGTATGAAGTAATGAGATGTATACCCTGTGGGTAATTGGGAGGTACTTATTATGCAAATACAATCATTACAGTATGGCGTGTACATGGTAATTGGGAGGTACTTACTGTGCAATTGCACTTATTACAGTACATGATGTAATTGGGTGGTACTTACTGTGCAATTGCACTTATTACAGTACATGATGTAATTGGGAGGTACTTGCTAATTGCGCGAAGGGTGGGGGGTACTTAGGATAATTACTAATTACCCAATTACCTCTCTCTGTACCTCTTTCTCATTTCCAGAACCGGCCAATTACATCTACTGAAGTAGTACTCGCCAAGCCTGCCAATTTATAAAGAAATATATAGGTGGGTTTTTTAAATATTATTTTTATTGTGTTTGACATAAAATATTTAAATGTAATCCATTATTCATGATTTTACGTAAAGTAGATAGAATACACCATATGTCGCCACCCTTAGATATACCAAACCTGCCCACTGGTAATTCATTTGTTTGGAATGCCTAATTGGTGCTATGATGTCGCCACAAAAATATTTTCAATTTTTGCTTCAAAAGGTAATTTATAGTTATTTTCTAAGTAATTTTGAATTTTATTTATTTCTTCTAATAAATCTACTGGTTCAGCTATACTATTATGAAATGTGTTTATTTTTGCAAAGGAAACAGCTACTTCTATTCTTTCTAAAAGGTCATAGATCCTTTGGAAAGTTTGTGCAATCTGAGTTGCAGCTATATGAACTGTTAGCAGTTCACCAATATTAAAAACATATACTTTTTCTCTGGTTACTAATTTTTCAATAAGTGTTAATTCTCTTTGCTAAATCTTTTTCATTATGCCATAAGGCTTTAGTATTATTTTGGAAAATATCAATTGACTTTTGTAATATAGAAACTTGATTATTTACTACTGTTTTTAATTTGTCTTGACTGTTCATTAAATTTTGTATCATAGTATCGTATCTATCAGTGTCACTTTGATCAAGGTTACCAGTTATTGATTTGAGTATTGATTCAAATCCGTTTATTAGACCTCTTTTTACACGTGTCTTAGTTAATACGGGATTTAATTGAGTTAATTGGGATTCTATTTTTTGTTCTAGGGCGATACTTAATGTCAGTGTGTTCATAAATTCGTCTAAATAATTAGTATTTGCATTTTTTAAGGTGTCTTTTAATTTATGATATTTTTCTTTTAGTATTTCGAATTCCTTTATAATACAGATTATATCATATATTTGGATAAAAGACCAAGTGTCTATAGTATTCTTAGCTATGCCTAATTTTAGTGGGAGTATACCAGGGTTAGAGGTTAATTCATGTATCTTGGGTTCCGTTACTTCTAATCGGGCGCTTTCGATGTAGATGGTAAGGATGATGATTGATCTGTAATAAAAACAGATTTTCTTAATTCCTTAGCATGTACTATTTCTTTTCGTTTGTAATTAGATATGTCAGTTAGTTCAAATTTATTGTTTTCTAAAATGTCTGAAATTGTATAAGGTCCAAAAAATTTATTATGTTTTTTATTTCTTGAATCGGGATTTCGTTTATATACAGTTTGTCCTAGTTTAAATTCAAGTACCTCGTTACCGTCTTTATTTCGTTTAGTAATAACTTTTTCTTTTTGTTGTGTAATTGTTTTTCGTATGTCACTGTAAATTTTAGCTAATTTATTTATATGGTTTTCTGCGTAATCTGTGTAAAATACTTCCGGTAGGAATATTTCTGTGGCATTTCTACTATTAGTATGTCCAAAAGTTAGTTCAAAAGGGTGTAAATTTCGTATTGGAATGAATGGTATTATTGTAACCTATAATTGCATACATTATTAAATTATTAATATTTTCATTAGGGTGAAGTTCTTTTAATATTCAAATATGTTCTATAAGGGTAGAATGGAATCGTTCCATTATACCTTGGTTTATTTCTTTGACTGTTTCATTATTAAATTCTGTACCTTTGTCCATTATTAATTGTTCAGATATTCCGTAAACTGAAAAGTATTTGATAAGTGAACTAGTTATTTCTAAGGCATTTTTTGATTCTATGGGGTATGCTTGAGCTAATTTAGTAAAGGAATCTACTAAGGTTAAATATAGGTGTTTGTCGAAAAAGATTATATCAATATGAACAATTTGGAATGGTCTAGAGGGGGTATCGGTTAAGACAATCGGTACATACGGATTTTTTCTACTATACTTAGTTCTTTGACAAATGTCACAAGAGTTTATATACTGTGTTACGTCATCTTTAATTTTTATCCAATAATAATTTTCTTTTAATTTAGTTAAGGTCTCATTTATTCCACGGTGGTTTGTTTTACTTTCATGGGCATATTTTATTAAAAGTATTTGTTCGTCTTTTTCAGTTATGTATTTACTATTTTTGTGCATCTAATAAGTTTAAGTCTTGTCTCGCAAAATCTTTCCATGTATACTTTATTGAAACTGTTATATAGGGCGTTATTTTGAAAATACATACAGGAAGTTTTTCCTGCAGTAACATAATCTCTTAGGAATTTGAATATTAAATCTGTTATTTTTATCTGGTATTTTTACTGTAATGATTTTGTGATGTTGATAATTTTCTTGGGAAACATCTAATTTGGGATAAATTTGGGGGAAAACTAATATTTGGTTAACTTTATTGTTTATTATTTCGTCTAAAATTTGTATACCTGTATGTGAGTCAGTATTTATACTATGTTGAGTGTCAATGTCTTCTGAATCGTCATTGTTAATGTTAGGGGGTTTCAATTGTATGTCGGATATAATTTTAATTTTTTTTTTATTTTTATTAGGTGATTTGTTTAATTCTGTGGGGTCTTCTGCTAAATTACGGAGATAATCTACAATGTTTTCGTCTGTGTCACCAGGGTTGTTCAGTATAGATTCGTTTTCTATTGCATTGATTTGGATACGAGAGAGTGCATCTGCGTTTGTATTAAATTTACCTTTTTTATAGACTATGTCATATTCGTATTCTTCAAGTTTTAATCTCCATCTTACTAATTTTGAATTTGGTTCTTTTAATTTAAAAAGCCAGATTAAAGGTCTATGGTCTGTGTAAATAGTAAATTTCCGTCCAAATAGGTAGGGTCTAAAATATTTACAAGCCCAAACTATCGCTAAAAGTTCTTTTTCTATAGTACTATATCTTTGTTCGGTTTCATTTAAAGTTCGTGATGCATAAGCTATTGGTTTATCTGATCCTATATGTCCTTGACTTAATATTGCTCCTATTGCTATATTTGAGGCATCAGTGGTTAAAATAAAAGGTTTAGAAAAATCTGGATATTGTAAAATTGGGGCATTACATAAAATTTGTTTACATTTTTCAAAAGATTCAATGAATTTTTCGTCGTGTTGAATTGTGGAGTTCTTTTTTAAACAAAGTGTTAAAGGTTTTACTAATTTTGCAAAATCTTTAATAAATTTGCGATAATAACCTATTAGTCCTAAACAACTTTTAATTTGTCGTGTAGTTTTTGGTATAGAGAAATTTTTTATGGCTTTAATTTTTTCTGGATTCGGTTTTACTCCATCAGGTGTAATAATGTGTCCGAGATATGCAACTTCTTTTCTTAAGATTTCTGATTTGTCTAGTTGAATTTTAAAATTAGCGGCTCTTAATCTTTCAAAAATAAGTCTGAGTTTATGAATATGTTCTTGTAGGGATGTACTGTAAATTATTATGTCGCCAAGATAAACTAAACATGTCTCGTTATGTAAACCTCGTAAAATATTGTCCATTACACGTTGAAATGTACTTGGGTCATTTTTTAGTCCAAATGGCATACGTTTGTATTCGTAACGTCCATGTTCTGTAGAAAATGCAGTTTTGTGAATGTCTTTTGGGTCCATTTCAATTTGGTGGAACCCGTTAGCTAAATCGAGGGTTGTAAAATATTGGCTTTTACCTAACTTATCAAGAATTTCTGTAATATTTGGCAAGGGGTATTTATCATCTATAGTTTTTTCGTTTAATTTTCGGTAATCTATTACAAGACGCCATTTTCGTTTACCTGAAGAATCAAGCTTACGTGGAACAATCCAAATGTTTGAACTGTAAGGTGAAACGCTATCTTGTATTATTCCTTGAGCTAACATTTTACTTATTTGCGTTTTTACCTCTTCGCGGTGTACTTCTGGATATCTATATGATTTAGTAAAAACTGATTTGTAAATGTCAAAGGAATTTTTTCATTATAAAATATGTCACGAAATTCATAACAGAGTTTTCTAATGGCTTCTTTTTCTTCGCGATTGCAATGATCGAGCCTTAAATTTTTTAAATTTTGTTTTTGGATTACGTCATGTGAATTTTCAAGAACTTGGTTAGTTTCCATTTTTTCGAAAAAATTAATTTCGCTTATGTTAAGGGGTTCAATATCAAAAGGGGAATTTATTTTAATTTTAGAAGTTACAGTAGAAGAATTTGTGATAGTCGTAATAGCAAAATGATTTATTACATTGACTACGGCTTGTGGAGATTCTAATTTATCAAAAAATTTTGTGTAATTCAAATATCCTGTACCATTTTTTTGATTTACTGGTATTTTAATAATTTTTGTAGTTCGGGGTGGAATAATTATTTCGTGATTATTTTCTTTTAATTTTTGTTTTAAATTTAGAAGTTCTTCGTTAACATAATTAATGTTAATTTTGGTCAAAGGCGTGATAAGCTTTTTGTCGTTAAAATTTATTGTTGCTCTTAATTGATTTAATAGGTCACATCCGATTAGTCCGTCGAAATCACAATGAAATTTAAAAAGATAAAATTTATGCGTGCCGGATGTCCTAAAAATTTTGAATAAAGGAAGTATAGCTACTTCGTTGTGATAACTAATGTTGTGGGCAGATTGTATATTGAAATCTTCTTTGATTATGGATTTTGGGTAATAGGTATATGCCAAATTAGGGTTAATTAAACTTCTGGAACTTCCAGTGTCTATAAGAAACTTTGATTTTAACTCGGGTATTTCTATCCAAGGTAAATCGTTTGATACTAAATTAAGTTTTATTACGTTGGCTCTTTTGATGGGCCTGGTTCTAAAAAAGGATTTTCAGGGGTTGGATTTTCATAGGAGTTTTCTGTTTCTAAATTTTCGTATTCATTTTCGTGCGTATAATTTTTATTATTATTAGCAGTATAATAATTATTATAATCTTCTTCGATTTCTGGGTAATTCTCATTTTCATTGGAGTTTTCGTAAATCGTATTTAAATTATGTAATTGATTCGATGTCCAAATGGGTCTGTTATTTAAAACTGTGTTTCCAGACGAAGTGTCCATTGGTTCTGGTTTTGATTGTCTAATTTGTTGTGATTGGGGCCTAAATACATTTTGATTGGCGAATTGTTGCCTAAATGCATTTTGGTTAGAAAATTGTGGTCTAAAAGAATTTTAATTTTGGAATTGCGGTCGGAATGCATTTTGATTTTGGAAATTCCTATTTTGAAAATTAGGATTTTGATAATTAGGGGTTTGGAAATTTTTGAAATTAGGATTTTGTAAAAATTGAGAATTTGATATTCTATATTGTTGATTCATTGCATAATAATTAGGTTGATTAGGGTAGTTATTAAATCTCGAGTAAGATTGGTTATTTCTATAATTAGTATTATTATTGTTCGGATTTCTTACTGGTCGGTTAGGAATTATTCTTTGAAATTGTCTTGGGGGTTGAGTATTTAATGTATTAGATTTACTTTGTGTATATAAAAAGTTTTCTTCTTCAATAACGAGCGACATTGCTCTTTCTAAGCTATCTGGGTTTTCTAAGTCTAATATTAGTTTGAAATTGGCCAGGTAATCCCTTGATAAAAGTTTTTAATGATAGATCGTCATAATTTTGCATTCTTATTATTTTTTCATTAGCAGGTATATTTAAAGTATTTAATTTGGAAGTAATCAAGCTTCTTACGTCCTGACATCTCATGCCAAAACTATAAGGAACTTCATTTTTAAAGGGTTGCAATGAGATTAAATCCTGTACGAGACAGTCAATATTTCGCTGGTCTCCAAAACTCAATCTTAATGCATCTTTAATTTCATTCCAGTTTCTGAGTTCAATTCTACTACTAATTAAAGCTAATGCTCTACCTGTTAATTTACCAATTATTGCTCTCATTAAAAATCTATTAAATGGATCATCACCTTGAGCGGCGTGAGTCTCAAATAAATTATCACAAGATTCTATAAATATATTAAGGGTATGTGGATTCCCGTCATAGTGCGGAATAGCATCTATGTACAATTTTATTAATTGAATATTTTGTGCAGGTTGCATATTGTCTTCAAAATCAATTTCTAAATTTAAATCTATATTACTATTTTCACTTATAATACTATCGCTGTCACTAATTATTGACACTGCTCTATTAAATATATTTAATATATCGTTAATTTCAGAGTCACTCATAAAAAAATGTTTATTATTTATTCTATTATGATCTTTGCAAAAATAAAGTACTTATTTCTTAAAAATATTAATTCTTATATATATATATATATTTTTTTTTAAATTAATTCTTATATTTTTCAAAATTATTACTTCTTATATTTAAAAATTATTGATTCTTATATTTTCAAAAATTGTTGTTTCTTATATTTTAAAAATTATTGATTCTTATATTTAAAAAAATTCTTATATTAAAAAAATAAATAAAGGTAAAAATATCTTTCTCTATTATTCGAATAAGTATTTTTCAAGTAAGGAAAAATAATGGAATATGATACTAGCTTACATTAATCGTTTGGTGATTCTACTCGGCGATGTGTGTCCTCCTAGAATGTTGGGCGATGCATGTCCCAGGGGTTGTAGCGATGATTGTCTACGGTGGTTGGGCGATGCTTGTCCCAGTGGTTGTGGCGATGCTTGTCCACGGATATGATGTACCTCGAAATGATGTTTTTCACTAGTTTTCGCGTTAAGTCCGAAAAAGTTCTTTTGTTATATAAATCGTTGAAACGAACCGAGAAACTAAAGTCGTACCCGTTATAACATCCGATCTGACTGCGCCAAATAAAACTTTATTTTTTTATTTCGAAATACAAAAGAGATTTAACTGACACAAGAATTATTGAGTTCTGAATGAAGTCTAAATCAAATCTAAATATGGCGGCGACAATTCTGCCTTTTATAGTTAGATAAAGCTTCCGCTGATTGTGCAGAAGCCACCATTGCGTTGGCGAAGCCGGGGTTGATCCCATACTATAACTAGCGATATTAATTTATAATGTATGTAGATATGAAAAATATATATTATAAAAAATTAAAGCACGTTTCCATTTCTACCGTCGCATATGCACGCCTATACTTCATAAAGAAGATACCGCCTAAAAGTCGAGTTTTGGTTTTTATGCTATTTATACTCACTTCCTATAATAGACTTAATAGTATCGACTATTTTTATTTGTCCGCTTTTCACAAAAAGATTTCAGTATTATATTTTCTCGCTCAAAATCTCTAATGATTAACTCAAACAAACACCGACTATATTTTAGGTGACATTTTCATTTGCGAAGTCTTGGAATTGAAAATGCATATTTTCCACTAGAAAATATACCAAAAAAAAATTGGTGAGCCAGTTACCGCGGAGCAGCTACAGCTCATTGTTGCTGTTTCGTATAACGGCCCTGGACTTCGCCGTCACTGTTTAGATGACAGTATGGGGCATTACATACCAATTGCTCTTCGACAGAATAAATGGTTAACATATGATGACATGACGGCTAAAGAAAAACGGGTCAGCCAAAAAATGAAAATAGTTCCATCGTTGTTAATTTTTGCAAAAATAAATAAAAATTGAACCCAAAATAAAAATATGACTTTTATTTTTATAAATTTATTAGGTGAATATGTACAAAAATAAAATACTGCGATACGAGCATTAGATTCGCTGGTCTGCCTTCTCCCGCTCGTCCATCCTGACACGCATGTGTATGGACTTCAAGAATGTATGGTGGGGAGTATAGGTAAATACCGCTAACATATATTTGACCAAATTTATTTTTGATTATTTTTGATTCCGCACATAATTTGCACAAAAAACGCACAAAATTATGGTGTTATTTAAATTAAAATTACTTGATAAACAATAAAAAGTTGTGCTAACTTTACGTTAAGCTAGCACAATATTTAATTAAAAAGAATATATTTGACCAAATTTGTTTTTGATTCCGCACATAATTTGCACAAAAAAGACATAACATTATGGTGTTATTGAAATTAAAATTACTTGATAAATAATAAAAAGTTGTGCTAACTTAACGTTAAGCTAGCACAATATTTAATTACAAAAAACTATAAATGCACATTATTACTTTTAAATTACCTTCCATTGTTAACACCATTAAATAGTTGTTCTTGTTCAATTCAATTATTGTATTACAGGTATTGTACCTTTGTTTTTATATTTAGTGTTCCTAGATCGTATTTTTTTAAATATCTAAAGTGCAAGTAAAAATGTTCGGAATATGAACCAGTTAAGTCAACCAATTTTTTAATTATGTATGTTTTGTTTATTAATGTATTGCATAAAAAATACTTACGTGTTCGTCCACTGAATAATTTAGCTCCCCATCGTCATACAAAACAAACCATCTACGTTGCCACCTCTAAAAAAAAAAAAAAATTACTATTTTTACTTACCACACTCGAAGAAATTATAAATATACCTTTGGTTCAGTCAATAAGTCGCTATGCTAATAACCAGATCTCAAATGTTACCAAAAATAAAATAAAAGATGACTACAGCAATCTTAATAGGCATAGTTAAATCGCATGAATGGATAGTTGAGAAGGGCATTATTCATCTAACAGAAATTATAGGCGATTATGTAGCCTTTTGTAAGGTGAAAGTGTGTGTTCACAGAAAGGGGAGTGTGCGCGCGAGTATGTATGTATTAGGTTGCCAGACGTCACGCTTTAGGAATATTTTCCACGCTTTTTGACTTGCTTGTACGCTCAACGCCATAATACGAAAATGACCCGCTTTTGACAAAAATGCCATGCTTTTTATTATTCAAAGCCGTAAATGAAAAGGAGGAACTGGATTTATAGAAAATTGTAAGATGAAGACTTTTTTTTAGAAATTTCAGAAATAATGAACCTGATTGGTATTTGAACCTAATGCTCTGTCGGCACGGTTGTCATGCTTTTCACTTTCGTAAATCTGGCAACCCTAGTGAGTGAGTGAGTGTGTTAGTGTGTGTGTGTGTGTGTGTGTTAGTGTGTGTGTTAGTTAGTGTGTGTTTTAGTGTGTGTGTGTGTTAGTGTGTGTGTGTGTGTGTGTGTTAGTGTGTGTGTGTGTGTGTGTGTGTGTGTGTGTGTGTGTGTGTGTGTGTGTGTTAGTGTGTGTGTGTGTGTGTTAGTGTGTGTGTGTGTGTTAGTGTGTGTGTGTGTGTTAGTGTGTGTGTTAGTGTGTGTGTGTGTTAGTGTGTGTGTGTGTTAGTGTGTGTTAGTGTGTGTGTGTGTGTGTTAGTGTGTGTGTGTGTGTTAGTGTGTGTGTGTTATTGTGTGTGTTAGTGTGTGTTAGTGTGTGTGTGTGTGTTAGTGTGTGTGTTAGTGTGTGTTAGTGTGTGTGTGTGTGTTAGTGTGTATGTTAGTGTGTGTGTGTGTGTTAGTGTGTGTGTGTTAGTGTGTGTGTTAGTGTGTGTGTGTGTTAGTGTGTGTGTGTTAGTGTGTGTGTGTGTTAGTGTGTGTGTGTTAGTGTGTATGTGTTAGTGTGTGTGTGTGTGTGTGTGTGTGTGTGTGTGTGTGTGTGTGTGTTAGTGTGTGTGTGTTAGTGTGTGTTAGTGTGTGCGTTAGTGTGTGTGTTAGTGTGTGTGTTAGTGTGTGTGTGTGTGTGTGTGTTAGTGTGTGTGTTTTTTTTATCAATATCAACATTAACGTATAAATTATAAATTTTAAGTCTTAAAATACTACAAATCATTAAAAAACATATCTTTATCATATAAAATCTAGTAACAATCTCTTCAATTGTTTGATGTTAAAATAATTAGCATTATTATTTTTAAAATATAAAGAATTTAACAAAAATCCCAAAAATATCTAATATTTTTAATCGTACTGTTGAATTTAATAAAACGAAAACCGTCTTCAGGCGGCATGGTCTTCTCACATATAACAAAGCCGCCGAAAATCTAAACTGATTTGTTGATGAGGGAGGCAGGCTATGAGAGTATTGATAAGGCCGCCGGACGACGGTCTACTGTATTTGAAACATTAAATGCCGCCGAAAAAAACTCGCGTATCGGGGACAACACCAATCATTTGTAATTGCTGTGGTGGGAGGTATTTGTGTGAATGCGTCTTGTTTGTTTTCATTTACGCTGTGACTAGCAGTAGTATTTTATAAGCCTTAGAAGCAAATTTAGCATACATGAACAAATAATAATAATACCGTGACAACAAGAAGACGCAGTAACGACTTGTCGTAGAGTGGCGGCTTCGCCGCTACCATAAAATTTCAATCCATACCTGGCTACGCCGACCGGCATAAACACCAACGGCCTGGACACAGCTCATCTACTCTATCAAAAGGAGACCGATGTACAAATAAAACGTGTACGACTTGACCATTTGCCACAAAAATGTAGACGATTTTACAAGTATTTTTTCTTACCACCGGTATTCAATGTTTTAAATACAGTAGTCCGTCGTCCGGCGGCATTTTTCAATTCACTGATAGCATGCCGCCCTGATCAACAAATCAGTTTAGATTTTCGGCGGATTTCTTATATGTGAGAAGATCATGCCGCCGGAAGACGGTTTTCTTTTCAACAAATGCAAGCACCGCCGGCGGTCGGTTAGCCAGTATGATTTTTAATATCTTTAACACAACATACTTATTAAAACCAAACAATTAGAAATAGTTCATTGTACTAAAGTCTATTCAAATTTAATTTACGCCTGATGTAAACAGAAGCAGGTGGACGCTAAAATTGAGCAGGGCCGTATTTTACTTTTCCGTCTTGCAAAAATGTAAAAAGAGTGTAATTGTGAAATTATTTTTTTATTACGATAAAAACATATTTTGTAAAGTAAAACTATAAAATAAATGCCATACACGGTCTCCCAGACTTTAGTGACATTTCTGGACGAAGATACGTGAGCGACATAAACTGCGTTAACCTGCAATACAAATTAATAAATGTATTTGACTTTAAAAGAGATGGTTGCATTATATTTAGTTCATTACATATGTCTACTGTGATACAGAGCATTAAAACAATCATTTTATAAAATTATATTGTACAGGGTGTTCAAATAATTGCAAATTCTTTAATAGCTAATATATATCTACTAAAAGCATTAAAAAAACTTTAAATATAAGAAGTATTTGGTATTTAAATTTGGTATTTGATTTAAAATTGTGCATCTTAAAAAGAAACCTTTTGTATTTTTGATAACTTTTGTTCTTTATTGTTCTTGTTCTACTAGTATTTAGATTAGACAACTTGTACCCTGCATTATAGCAATCTTCCTTACTTGACTTAGCACTATTCTGAATCGGATAAATTAGTTAAGACTTGAAAGGCTATCTTCATTAATCAAAATTACAAGTGGTTCTACCTGAACCTCTATAATATTATCCAACTCCCACATTTTTACTTCAACTTTTTGGCGAACATGGTCGATACACTTTTTCCATTTTTCTGGAGAAATTAATAATATTACTTCTTCAAAAAGAATTTTAATGTCTCCAGATTTAACGTCAACCTAGATTAATTCAATAGGGTTAAGTTCACAATGATACGGAGACATGTGAAGTATTATGTTGTTTTGCTGCTTTCATCTATTACATACCTATCATAATGTTTATGTTGCTTACCAAGTTTTAGAAGTTGGATCTTAAGCATTTGGTAGTCGAATTCAATTTTTTCCCCTTATAGCCATTTTTAAATATCACCTTTTTTAGACGATTTTTCAACTCAAATACATAAAGTGCATTAGAGACAAAGCCTTCTTCACTTCCAATATGGCATATAATGAGCTGTTTTTACGCACATACCTGATGGGTTTTTAAAACCAGTTAAAAGTTCATCCAAAAAGGCTTGCCTGGATGAAAAAACCAACATATCGAAACATACTTTTGATTTGGTGTGGCCTGCGTTAATCCAAGTCTCATCAAGATAATATATTTTTTGCTTTTCTTCTCTGTACCGTTTTATTTTTGTGGCGTAGGAGATGAAACAATTTCATTTTTGTCTAGAAGCAAACTATTTTTTCCTCGAGTAAATTTAAAATTAAGGGTTTTGAAAAGCTTGTAAAATGTAGCTCGCTTAAAAGTAGACAAATATGGATCATCGTTGACTTAACCTTATCAATTGTTGCATTTTTATCAAAATCATCCACAGAGCCACTAATTTGTTTATAACGTAGCATTCTTTTTGGTTCAGAAAATTTATGAATCTGTCTATACTCCTTCATAACATTAAAAACGGTTTTAGCGCAAACCCCTGTTTTATCAGCAACTCTCCTTTCAACATCATGTACCAACATATCAGGGTTCTATAAAATTTAATGCTTATAAATATTAAGAATCATTTCTTTAGTACGGATGACCAAATGTCCCTTTTTCAGTCGCTTTTTAGAAGGAGTAAAAACATTTTTCTGGACTTCATCTGCTGTATCTGTGGAGGACATAGTGTCGCGCAGCAATTATAAAATATAGTCAATTAAATGTACATAAAATAGAGTAAAACATGTTCAAACTAACAACAACCACGAAAACAAAAAAAATAAATAACACAATATATGTATAGCTAAACTATAATATAATGAATTATAATCAATCAAACATACAAAATGTCCAAACTAACCAACACGTTGAATGCTACCAAAACTCCGTTTATAATTATCCAAATTGAACTGAATTCGACTCTGACAAAAAATATTTGGGCGTCGTCTAAATGACTAACGACCGATTAACCAATAGAAACGCAAAAAAATGTCACGTGTGCTGTTGCTGGATGGGAGAAATTGTTTTGACGCGGCGTAAATGAAATCTGAATAGACTTTAGTAAATTAAAGGACAAATCGTGTGAATAATCTCTAAGGTAAATTAGTCGAGTTTCTTTTAAAATAATTACGTAAAGGTTGATATTCGCGATTCAAGCTAAGTGATACGCCCTCTGGAGGAAATTTGTAGAAGGTCCGTATAAGTAGGATATCGTTCACTGTTGCCAGAAGTAGCAAAACTTCGCTACGTCGTCGGATTTTAGCTCTTGAAGAAGTGGATAAGACCTTTTATTTAAGAATCAAAATTTGTGTATGGTAATATGTTATCATAATCTATATTTATTTAAGGATTTTTTTTATAAAACCGATTTATTATATTGATTTTTTTATATTTCAGTTCATTTATTAATTTTGTTTTAAAATCAGTTCATCATTTGGCAATATTGGCGTTCCTGTTCATTGTTTACATCTGTTTACATTTTAATTTGTATCAATTACAATTCGAGTTTCTTCTTACTTTTTAGCTTTAAATATGTTTATTTCTTATAGCATGTGATAGTGTTTATATTAAAAATGAAATATGCGAAAAAGTCCCCAGAAAATTGCAATCTATATGGTGTTAATGTCAAAATTAAAACTGAATTATTCATTATTTTCCAAGTACAAGTCGTAAAATTTTGTTTTTTACGATAAATGGATATCTACAAATTCACAATATTGAAATTTTACAAAACTTTGTTTAGAATCAAACTGTAATCTTATTTTTTGACGGTTTTATTGCCATTTATATGTATACAAAGTACTACATGATTCACTTCATAATATAAGAATAAGTCTAGTAAGATTTTTAAATAAGTTCATCCATAATAAACGTGTGGTACCTGAAATGTCCTTTAAACCACATAATAAAACAAGTCCTGGGTTTAGTGAATACATATTTCTAGATGTTCTTGTAGCAACCAACAGGTGAATATTTCCAACAAATTAAGTCATACACATGATAAATATTATATTTATGACGAAAGCACGAGACTTAAACTTAAATTAACACTAAATGAAAGTCAAAAACACTATTACAATGAGAATATTATCTAAAAACAGTTAAAAAAATCACAAATACAAAATCCGCCCAAAACAAAAACATGTAAATAAACAAACATCCTACTTATAGATGACAAATGACAGGCACGCGAAAATTAATTTGAATCGCCAATAGAGAGTCAATCGTTGACACAGAAAGACTCAAGGAGCGGCCGTTGGGCCAAACCTATGTCCAAAATGTAACTTAGTAATTACGTGGTCTTCCGGACCTTATGTCCCGAAGCGCCTTATTGTATATAGTAAAGTGTGTGTGTAGTGATTTTGTTTCAAAGGTAATATCTAGTTTATTTTAACATGTTGTTTAAATCTCTTGTTTGGGTTATGTATTTTAAAACAGTTCATTAGTTTTCTTCAAATGCCAATTCTTTCATTTTCGTCCCAAGTTTATTTAGTAAATGTTTATCAGATTTAAGGGTTTTATCATATAAAGAGTTTTATTATATTAAAAGTTTTGTGACAAAAGGATTTATCATAGAATATATTATATTAAAATGGTTTATCATAATAAAGATTTACAATTGTGGGTAGTAATTTCTGTTTGTCTTATTTCAAAAATAAAGATTGTTCTGATTTATTGAAATTGTTAATCATTTTTTACTTATATTTTAAATATACATGTTTCTGTTAATTAACCTATTTTATTCTCACCTTTCCAAAAAACAGTAAGAAATATTCCGAGCATGTTAAGCCTCGGCGTTCCTACCCTTAAGGACTTGAGAGTCTTAAGTCAGTTGGCAAAACCGCTCGACATATGCTATTAAGGTACTTTTTTTTGTATTTTATTTTTTTATTATTTTCTTTTGCTACTGGCGAATGGATGTTCCTTCAGGACTCCAGGGCCCTAGGGCTAGTGACGGTGCTGCCTTTATCCCTTAATAGTATAATGACAACAAGTAGTTAAGGACTTAGCAAAAATTGTCCTTAAACTAACTGGTTATTACATTGGTGACAGCGGTGGTACTTGCAGTTTTAAGCTCCGTAGGGAGATAATTAAAATTAGAAAAACCATTATGAAAAACAGAGTTCATAGTACATCTGCAATTTTTTCTAGTTATATGAAAATTGTCAGCACTTCTTGTCGGATAGTTATGGACTTAATAAATAAAAATAATGAACTCATAAAAATATTTGGAAGCTCCTAAAAATAAATAACAGACAACATAAAAAGTCTATCCCCGACTGAGATCCAGTCTAATGTAGATAGCATTAAATTTATTGGTGTATACCTGTTACATTTTAGAATAATCCGCATTCCTCTGTTATGAAGTTTTTGAAGGGTACCACTACTGTTGGAATCTAGTAAATTTAATCAGCTAGAGCAATAATCAAAATGTAGTTAAATAATTGTTTTGAAGGCAGTAACTGATGTTTTCAGTAGGGGTCTATTCTGTAATAATTCCTTTATATTTAACGGCCTTTAAAAATATTGGCTGCCTTTAAAAGTATATTTGTATTCGTTAATTTACATCTGTTATTATTTAAACAGATTTCTTTAAGATAGTTCTCTAATGTATTTTAAAGATCCGTTTAAATAATGACAGAAGTAAAGAAGAAAATATTTTTAAAGGCTGTTAAATATAAAGGAATTGTTACAGAATAGACCCCATAGTGTATTACAAACCCGGCTAAAAAAATAATTTTTAGATTTTTTTTTTACAAATATTAAAATGTTTCTTTAAATTGTAGTGCGTATATGTGCGTGCGTGGGTGTATATGTTGTGACAAAGTCACTAAATTTTTTTTAATTATAAAAATGTATATTTTAATTAATTTCCGCCTGGGAACGTTCTGAATAGTATGAGAGCCGACTGCAAATTTCTGATACCGAAATGAAATATGCTCCAAAGGCATGTAACAACATTGTACTTTACCAAATTGCTCCTGTACCAATCCCTATCCTGAGCAAAGTGGTTGAAAAAAAAATTATATTATAATCAAAAAATCACATAAAACATGACAGGACAATTATGTTTTCCTTGAAAATTACAATCCTAATTCATTGTGAATCTAGCTTTTAAACCTGAATTATTAATATTTTTACCTACCTTTTAAACCACATTTATGTATGAAAGGAAGAAGAATGGCATTGTATAAACCATTTGCAGAGATTGTCAATAATAATTATAAACTCTTGTTAGACAATTATTTTAAACCATAATCATAGTGGTTTTTTGTCGCTTCTATGGCAACCTGTAAAAATGAATCACAACAATATGAATACAAATAAATTTTTAAATCAGCAAACATTGATTCATATTTTTAATGATATTTACTTACTAATCGTGGATAGATGTTTTTGTGCGATGTTAAGAGGAAGAAAATGTTTCCATTTAACGATATATATCAAGATATATTTGAATGTTATTTTCTGGAAAACTTTAAGGGCAAACAAAATTAGCGCTGTCATGCCTTATGTGATTTTTTTAATATAAAATAATTTTTTAAGCCACTTTGCTCAGGATTGGGATTGGCACAGGTGCCATTTGGTAGAGTACAATATTTTTCCATGCTTTTGGGGTATATTTCATTTCGTTAACAGATGATGGTAAAAATTTGCATTGGGCTCTTGGGCTAGAAGGCCCCCCCGTATTTTTGTTTCCTAGTACTTCCTGTTTTTTTTTTTAATTTGCGAAAGCCCTCGTAGTTTAAAATATTTTCGTATTTACTGAGCCATTTTCAATTCAGAACTACCCTAACCCCACGCCGTTTTTTGCTTGTTTGCTGACTCTCCGAAACTTATTCCGTTTCAACGTGCAAACCAGGCTAAACGAAGTACTATTTCCAACAGAATTTAGCAGAATAGGGCTAGTTAGTCTACTTGGGAGGCTTTCGAGGCTTTCTTAAATTGCAAAGAAAAATCTAAATGTAAATCCAGGATAGTATGAATTTTAAAAATTTAAACTGCAGCACATCTGAAACTCATGAGGACCACTTGAAATCTCTCTCTCTCTCTCTCTCTCTCTCTCTCTCTCTCTCTCTCTCTCTCTATCTCTCTCTATCTCTCTCTATCTCTCTCTATCTCTCTCTATCTCTCTCTATCTCTCTCTATCTCTCTCTCTCTATCTCTCTCTCTCTCTCTCTATCTCTCTCTATCTCTCTCTCTCTATCTCTCTCTCTCTCTCTATCTCTCTCTCTATCTCTCTATCTATCTCTCTCTCTCTCTCTCTCTCTCTCT
>OV651829.1:923927-980525 GCA_927349885.1 Psylliodes chrysocephalus | reverse complement strand
GTATTTGAAACTTCTAAAGACTCTTAAAGCTTACGATTTTAAACTGATTCCATTTGGATATGAGGTCGCTATATATCCTTCCTAAAAATCCCCACCTCCACTATGTTTTCCTTCTCAATATTCATAGTATGTAATATAGAATACAATAGTAATCACTAGGAGGTAAATAGTAATGACTATTTTAGCGGTACTTACAAGGTGTATAGAGTAATGAGATGTACTTACTATGCTCATTACACTACTCAATTACGTTCATTAAAGTATATAATTTACAGAATAATTGGGAGGCACTTGCTAATTGCGCGAAGGGTGGGATACTACCCCTTCCAACAATATTTACATCGCGCGTGTCTGCCGAAGACCGGTGATTCTCTTTAACTATGGCGGTTGAGAGTCAAGGGTGTGCATGGCGCCGACTTATTTCCCCTATGCTACAACAGTAAACAAGAGAAGTACTTAGACTTATTACACTACGTGATATACACAGTAAATACTGAGAGGTATGCATTACATCGAGTTGATTAATTTCCTCGGTAGATAACCATGCAAATTCTCCTGTGGGTAGTGGCTGACTCATACTATACCCATAGAGATTTGTGGCATCAATATAGTGTATAGAGGACTTTGGCTCGAAGGGATTATATTCCGATAAATACTGATTATTGGCAATATGTTTTCTTTCCACACATTGACTGATACCGCCACGTATACTATTTTTGAAGAAATTAATCATATCAATATCTGTCAGCAACTCTAACTCCACCTTGGTGTAGCGCAACATCGCATCCCATGACAGACCTGGAGATGTATAATATTGCGCTGGATCTAGTTTATATGCTTTAAGCGATACATCTCTAAAATTTTCAAATATATCGCATACCATTAGAACATCTGATTTTAAATATAAATCAGAATACGATCCCAAGGTTTGGCAATTAAATACATCCCACACTTTCTGGGCCCTCGCGTAATCCTCGTCGGATATGTGACAATCATTTAACTTATCATAAAACTCATCTTTTGAGGGTAAATTTGGGTGATCTAATTTCAATATATTATCCATGAAATTATATGGAAACACCCCTTTCTGTCTCATCAAATCGAATTTTTCTTTTTCTGCAAAACATTTCCTTGTTTCAACAAAAAATTCTGATGGCAAGTTTTCCGACAGCCCAACCAAGGAATCCGCTAAAAATCTGTAACTATCCAAAAATCTGAGTTTTATGTAATTTTTTCTCAAAATACCGTCTCTATCTACATAGCTATGGGTGTACAATGGTTTTGTGAACGAAATATATTTTTCTTTATTTTGGGCAATAACTTCGGCTCTCTCACCTTCCCCATACAATTCTTTAATAAATAAATGGCTGTCATACCCACTCAAATTATGGAAAAATATTGGGACAAATTGCGGGATTTTATAATTTAAATTACAATTGCTATGCGCGGCGCCGGGTGTTTTCTTACCGGTAAGATGGCAATGATCTCTTACTTTAACTTCGCCTTCTTGAAAGGTCTCATCGCAAATAGAGCATATAGTCGATGTGTTAAAATCATCTATTTCATCTTTAGACAGTCGCTGCATTGGAACAATGTCTTTTAAATGAGTATTATAAATAGTTAATACATCATCCTCTAAGCGTTTTACGAAATCGCTCGCGGCATTATCGCCGGTAAAAGTTACAAATTTCGTCAATGAATCATCAAATGAACATTTAATCAGATATGCAAAAGCATATGGCTCATGTTGGTATGTAGGGATGGTGAATTTATTTTCCGGATCTGGTTCGCAATGATCTATAGGTTTTAGGATCGATTCAAAATCGGCATAAATTACAAATGGGACTCTTAGTTGCTTACCATAATTTTGAAACTTCAGTATATTTTCGGGGACATAATTACCGCGTTTGTCTTTTTTAAGCTCCACTGATGGTGTACTGGTATATATATGATTACAATCGCACAATTGTTGACGTAATAGGACGCTTTCAGATGGAAAATAAAGTAAACACCCCTCACAAAAAAATTTTTTATTACTATTTTTAGTTATTTGACTCGAAACTAATCTGGATATACTTTTAATCCAACAATAGTGACTATTACCGGAATCTTCTGTTATTAGCAGTAAATTTATATGATGCCCTAACCTTCTACGGGAATATCGTAATGGGCCTACTATTTCAAATTTAGCCTTACCATTTTCATAACTATGTTCCAAGCCATAAACATTAACACTTATATCATTGAGGTCTTCAAATTTTGAAATGTCTTTAAGCTTCATGGGAAATTCAATGCCATCAACATTCAGCACGGTCTCGAAGTGTGGATACGATGACATTAGGCTAACATGATCTCTGGCTGGATATAGAGCTGATGTGATGGCCCAAGCAAAGCAGTACGCATCATTATTCTGCACATTCACTACACCCTTCTTGATTTCAATAAACTTAGGCAGCTTTATGTATGAGCAGCCTCCTAACGGAGAGTACTTATTTATATTAACTTCTAGAAATAGTATTTCCTGTAATGACCAACCTGAAACAATGAATAATTTATTAGTTACCGATATATTATGTATTATATAACTACTATACCTGAATCTTTATGTTGGAAGTCTACGGTTTGAGATACCAAGGCGTCCTTAAAGTTTGCATATACCACATCCAAATCCGTCGGCAAATCTAGTATTCGATTTATGCTATTAAAAGATTTGATTTCAGAATTATCTTGGCTCTGCAATACATATGTAGCGAAGACCTCTACATTAACTTTAATGGCATTATGGGCCCTCAGAACAACTTTCAACAATTCCAATACCCTCACTTTTATAGCCTCAAAAAATGTTATATAGTCTATATGTTTTTCATCACTTTTGACTCTATAACTTGCGATTCTGCACTTAAATGCACTCTTAATTAAATATATACCATCGACATGAATTGTGCATGCCTTTTCTTTATGACTAAGACTCCTCATATGTGATGTCATCTGATTGGTTGCGATGTCTACATTACATGATTCACATCTACTTTTATGAACTTGTGGGTCTACGGTACGATGTGAAACTCGCATTACACGAGCTTGTTTTACCGGTAAAACATCCGGGCTTGAATTGGCGGTTCTTTTCGTACCGCTGGATGATTCACCATTGCGGTTAGATATCAGATTACAACTTTTATTTTGATGTCGTCGTAAATTATCTGCTCTTGTAAATGTTAAACCGCAATTACACTTATACATATCTACTATTTTTATGATTATTTCGATATTAGATAATGAAACTTTCAACGCACTTATAGCTCGCGACTGATCTCATTCGTATAGATGTGATATTATATACCTCTCAATAAATCCCCACCTCCACTATGCTCCCCTCCCCTATTCATAATATACGGGAACAGCTCCAATTCTTGTTACTTCGGTATAGAGTAACGTAAATTCTAAACACATAGTAATCACTAGGAGGTAATGAGATATACTTACTATGCTCATTACACCACTCAATTACGTTCATTAAAGTATATAATTTACAGAATAATTGGGAGACACTTGCTAATTGCGCGAAGGGTGGGATACTACCCCTTCCAACAATATTTACATCGCGCGTGTCTGCCGAAGACCGGTGATTCTCTTTAGCTATGGCGGTTGAGAGTCAAGGGTGTGCATGGCGCCGACTTATTTCCCCTATGCTACAACAGTAAACAAGAGAAGTACTTAGACTTATTACACTACGTGATATACACAGTAAATACTGAGAGGTATGCATATGGTGTAATGAGAGGTACTTACTATGCTCATTACGCTATGGAATTACACTCAGTACAGAATAATTGGTTGGTACTTACATCACTATGTGTACTGAGAGGTACTTACTATACTCATTACACTATGCAATTACACTCATTACACTATGTAATAACATGGTGTACAGAGTAATTCGGAGGTACTTGCTATTTGCGCGAAGGGTGGGGGGGTACTTGCTAATTGCGCGAAGGGTGGGGGGTACTTGCTAATTGCCCGAAGGGTGGGGGGGTACTTGCTCGAAGGGTGGGGGGTACTTGCTCGAAGGGTGGGGGGTACTTGCTCGAAGGGTGGGGGGTGGGTACTTAGGGTAATTACTAATTACACCAATTGCCTCTGACCTTGGTCCAGAACTGGCTAATCCCATCTACTCGAGTAACAACGGGAAGCGAGGAACATCGAATTAAAGATAGATTAGATTTAATTAGGATAGAACTATGGGCCATGTGGCCTCCCCCAACTCGACCTTTTCAGATCTGTTGTGGATATCCTTTAATCATTGTTAGAGTACCATTATTTAGACTCCATAAACTGGGAAGTAGTTCTCCGGTATAGCCAGTTGCCTTGGTTTTTCTTCTCCAAGTGTATGTTATGTTGAGAATGGGGTGTTAATACAGTGCGACTTAAAAGATCTATTGTGCCCCCTTCTGTCGCCACTGCACTAAGGAAATGACTCAATTCCTATAGCGACCCTTCCAATCCTATTTTCTCAAGGAAGTGTAGGATTTGAAGTGGCTTCAAGTTAGGTAAATCTCCTTTTTCTATTTGATATCCTCCTTGATATAGTGCCCTTGGATTCTGGAGTGCTACACATTCAGTTAGGATGTGAATGGAGGTTTCGTCCTCCTCACAGAATCTGCACTCACTATCCTCTACTACTCTCAATTTACTTAGGTGACCTTTTAGTCTGCAATGCCCGGTAAGGATCCCTGTTACAATACGTAGCCTGTTCTTGCTCAGGCAAATCTTTTCAGGTTATATTTACCCAGAAATATCTTGGCCTGTCTCAGCCCCAAGAGATTGTTCCAATTATCGGTTCTTCTACTGCCCAATTCTTTTTTAGTCTCTCTTAATATTATGTTACTGCTGATACCGGAGAACGGTTCAGGTCCTACAAATGGTGTTTGAGCCCCTTTCCTTGCAAGACTATCTGCAATCTCGTTACCCTATACCTCGTTGTGTCCCGGGACCCAAGTGAGAGTAACTCTATTTTTCTCGCCTAGCTCATTTAATTGTTCTAGGCATCTCCAGACCATTTTTGAGCTGATTACGTAAGAGCTCAGCGCTTTGATAATCTCTTGTCTATGATAGGTTCTCTCGATGTTAAACTGGATACACTTCTCGATGGCGTGAATTTCCACCTGGAAGATGCTTGGGTATTTTCCCAAGCTTTCGGAGTGCTTGGTTCTCGGCCCATACACTCCTATTCCAGTTCCTTCTATGGTTTTGGAACCGTCCGTATACCACTGAATAGCAAGTCTTTCGGTTGCAAGCGCGATAGATTCTTGGCTCGATTCTTTCTTGCAGCCCAGCTCTGTGGTTTTGAAATTTTTCACAAAACTGTACTTCTTTTGCATTTAATCCTGGGACATGTCCCAGGTATCTTTAGTCCTGAAGCAAGTATACTTTCGTCTGATTTCTCCGTTCCTGATCATTCTATATCGTGCCCTTTTTGCCACATTCTCTATCATCAAATGTAAAGGGGCGAGGTTTAAGATCACCTCCATTGCGGCCGTAGGACAGGTTCTCATTGCACCAGTAATTCAAACACACTCTAGTCAGTGGACTTTTGAGATATTAGCTCTCGTAGTAGCTAAACTAGTTCTGTTACTCCAGGCTATTGCCCCGTAAGTGATGATTGGTTTCACTATTGCAGTATACATCCATCGCAGTATGTTTGGGTTACATACCCATCGTTTACCTGCAATGTTTCTGCATACCATTAGGGCTTTTGTGGCCTTATTTACTACTTCCTTCTCATGTGTGTTCCAGAGAAGTTTGTTGTCCAGGGTTAGGCCTAGATATTTGACTTCATTTTTCCATTCCATGTCTAACCCGTCTAATTTAACGGTTTTGAGATTAAGTTTTCTTTTCCATGAAAAGGCTACTAGTGTTGTTTTTGTAGGGTTTATACTAAGGCCCACTTCACGACACCATCTTTTGGTATGTTCTAGTCCTCGTTGGACTATATCACATACGATATTACTAAACTTGCCACTAGCAAATATGACTATGTCGTCGGCATAACCTTGACAGGGTATGCCGAGGTCAGTCAATCTGCATAGAAGTTCGTCTACGATTAGGCTCCACATTAGTGAGGATAGAATTCCTCCTTGTGGACATCCTCTGGTTGTGCAGATGGAGATGGTGTCCTGCCCTATCTGTGTCTCTGCAGTTCTCGTAGATAACAGCTGAGCCATCCATCTGGATGTGATGTTATCTACTCCTCTGTATGCAAGTGCTCTTTTTACAGATTCGTGTGGCGTGTTGTCAAAAGCTCCTTCTATGTCTAGGAAGGCACACACGACCGTTTCTTTGTTTGTCAGTGCATCCTGGATTACATCTAAAATTTAGATAGTGAATATCAGTTGTTTGTTTGAGCCATTAGATTAATCATATGTTAGTAGCCTACTAATCGTTTGTAAATATACAGGATGGCTCACGCTCAACGGGACGGAGCTTTATGGGAAAACGACCAAAGATATAACAAATTTGTTTGGGAGGAATACGTAGGTTACAGACGGCTACAATTTAAAATTTGTTAGATGTATACAGGATGTCCCAGATAAGAGAAAATATACAAAGTTATATTATTTTTAATGGAACACCCTGTTTTTTATTTTAGAATTAAAAACTACATCAAAAATAATGTCAGGTAACTAAAGGTTCCCTTTTACTATTATTATTAGTTTTCGATTTATTTGAATTTTTAAGGAAAAAAAGTCTCCCAGAAATTAATTGTTTACTCTTGTTTGAATAATTTTTAATGAACTTATTTTTTTTCATTTATGTGGGACATCCTGTATACATCTAACAAATTTTAAATTGTAGCCGTCTGTTACCTACGTATTCCTCCCAAACGAATTTGTTATATCTTTGGTCGTTTTCCTATAAAGCTCCGTCCCGTTGAGCGTGAGCCACCCTGTATATTATCGTTTTTAAAGCAGGGTTTGGTCCTCATCTCGGGTATCTTTTCTGTATATAAATTAGTTTTATAGGTTAATTTAATTAGTACAATATATTTCAAATCCTAACCTGTGAACCAAGAGTACGTACTTGAGGAACAACTACCCTAATTATAATTAGAATTGTCTTGGTAAAAGTTACACGAAGATCTTATATTTTTTTGTATATGTTCCGTCTAACCTCACAATACGCACGAGGACGATTTGACGTCTGGTCAGGGCTTACAAATTAATAGAAATATAATAAAAGGAACCGAATACTCCATATAGCCTGGCATTTTATTTGCATTATAACCCGACCCCTCCTGACTGAGCTTAGTAAACTTTCTTTTTTTTTTATTAGTTTTAATAAATTAAATTTTATAACTAATGAAAATTATATTTAATAATTAAGTCGGAATTTAAAAACAGTACCTGCATGGAACTGAGTGCTTTTAACGTGGCTTGACTGTATATGACAATGGTTTTTCCATTTACCTTCTATCTTAATACTTCTTTTGCGCAGTGATGTATTGCTGCTATTTCTGCTTGGAATACTGTCGCATGTTTACCTAAGCTCAGTGAGATTCCTGTCTTTGGCTTGGTGCATATATACCTACTCCTGAACCTTAATTGGTTTTGGAACCGTCTGTATACCCGGTGAAATCTGCATGAATAGGAGGTCATCTCGTCCACGCTTCCCTGTCTGATATACTTACTTTATATTGCTTTTGAAAGCTATACTTTGGGAGCATTTCGTCTGAAGGCATTCCCATTATTTGGTCGTTCTCCAACTCTTTATATAGCTCGCTCTAGTCGCGTCCATGCAAACTGCTTATGGGTGATGAACCTTTGTGACAGACCTGGCTTCGCCTTGAATTAATATATGTAGTGGTTTCGCATGACTTCTATAGCTGCTGTTGGAGTCGTTCTCATAGCTCCCGTGGTACTCAGGCATGCTTGCCTTTGGATACCATTGAGCTGTCGAATGGCTCTCCAGCTTGCCGAGTCTTTGGCCACCATACCACCGACCCGTAGGTTATCATCGGCCTTATGACTCTGGTATATAACCATAGGGACATTTTTGGTTGTAGTCCCCAATTTTTTTCCACACAACCTTCGACATAGGTTGAAGGATGTTGTGCTCTTTTGGGTGACTTTTTGCAAGTGTTGATTCCATGTTAACCTGTGGTCAAAGATGACTCTCAAGTATTTGGCCTCTTGAGCGAATGGAATCTTCACTCCTTTCAGTACTGGTGACTTTAGTCCTGTTGGTACTTTTCGTTTTGTAAAGTTGACTATTGTGGTTTTATGAGGGTTTACTGTTAGTTCCTCCTCTCTGCACCACTCGTCAACAATGTTTAGAGCAGTTTGTGTGCGCTCCGATATTGTACCTGCGAATTTGCCTCTTACGACGATCGCCAGGTCATCGGCATACCCTAGGCAGTAAATATCTGCAGATATTAGCCTTTTTATAAGTTCGTCCACTAGGACTGACCAGAGGAGGGGTGATAGTACTCCTCCCTGGGGGCAGCCCCTGCTTTCTTTAGCTGTCAGTGTAGCTTCGCCTAGAGATGTTATTATCCTTTCTTCTAGGCTGGCTTTTATCCACTGACATAGGACTACTGGTACCCCTTATATTGCTAATGCGTTAATTGTAGATCCTTGTTTGAGCATTACTAAAAGCTCCCTCAATATCTACGAAAGTTGCTACTGCCATTTCTTTATCCTCCAGGGATTTTGACAATAGCCTGTTAAGATCATTCAGGGCCAAATCGGTTGACTTGACGGTTGCTGAGAGGATTTTGTCTCGTATATATCTATCTTAGTTTTTCTAGCGTTTTCGGCATGAATGACGATAGACTGATTGGGCGGTACGACTTTGGTGTCATATCATTAAACCTTCCTACTTTACGAAGGTATATTACTTTTACCTTTTGCCACGCCTTTGGTATATGTCGCCAGGCTATACATGCTTTAAATATGCGACACATATGTGAAATTAAAGTTTCCTGTCCATTTTGTAGTAGAATGGGATATATTCCATGTGTTCCTGGGGATTTTTATGGCTGAAATTTGTTTGTAGCCCACCTAATTTTGTTCGGCCTCGGTATTTCTGTAGCTAGCTTCCATTCCCAAGGAGTTGGCCTACGAGACCTTCTTTGAGGGCTGTATGCTACTATCGGGCCTAGCAAAATTTCTGCGGCCGGAAAGTGTACTTCTGTGGGCATTGTTAACGTTTCCTCGAAGGTTTTTGTATAGGTTTCATCATCTTTCCTGAGAAATCCTACTTGGTTTGCAGCACCCTCTTTAGCTAAGACTTTGTGGATTCTAGAGCATGTGGGTGTTTCAGATAACTCCTCACAGAACTTCCTCCATGATTGCCTTTTAGCCTTTCTTATCTCCTTGTTGTACTGCGTGAGTTTAGCCTTGTATAGGGCCCAGTCTTCGGCTGACTTGACTTTATTAAATAGCCTTCGCACTTCGCCTCTAAGGCGTTCCAAGTGTTTATTCCACCAGACTGTTTTTGTTTTTTGCTGCCTTGTTTTCTCCGGACAGTTTTCCTTACTTGGTCTACTGTTCGGTCAAGGCTTTGTTCACCTGTTATTTCCACCATACCCTCTTCGAGTTACTCTCAAGTGATGTTGAATACCTTTCCCAGTTCGTCTCTCTAGGGTTTCTGTATTTGGTTGAAATTCGAGGTGGGGTAATTAGATCAAATCTAATCTGTCTGTGGTCTGAGCACGATGGTTCGTCTGACACATGCCACTTTGAAATGTTATCATTTGCTTTACTCGAGCATATCATATCTAGGACTTCTTTTTCTCGTTGCCGTGACGAAAGTTGGTTTGTTACCTATATTAGCAATTACTAAACCTTCAGATAAGATGAATTGTATTAAAGACTCACCTCTTGTATTGATGTCCGTGCTTCCCCATATGGTGTGATGGACATTGGCATCCGGCACCGGTATTAGTACACAATTTACCCTATATAAGATACATGCTCGTGGTCTTTTAGACCTTTCTTTGTACAAAATCTTACCTTGGTTGGGTTGTAGGCCTGCTACCCTCCCGCCATGTAACCAGGGTTCTTGCAAGAGGGCCAAATGTAGACCCTCTTTGTCGAACCTCATACATACTGTAGCGGTGGCCGCCTTGGCATGATGGAGGTTCACCTAAAGAACCCTGATCGATCTGCTCAGTTCTGTGAACTGGACAGTTTGTCTGCCTTCTTAGAGGCCTCTCCAATTTCCATAGGTACAGTCACCTTTTGGGCTTCTTGCCTCTTGAGGGGACTGACCCAACTGTAGGAAGACTCCACCTCGTCGTCCTCTACCAAGGTTTCTTCCTCTGCAGAGGACTCTGGTGTCCTCTTCCCTGCTGAGGGAAGACTTCACCTCGTCGTCCTCTGCCAAGGTTTCTTCGAGGACTCTTTGGTTTCCTCTTCCCTGCTTGTGCCTGGGTTATGCACCTTTTCGGTGGGTTCTTGGTCATGTCCTCCTTTAAGTCTCCCTAGGTCATAGTAGGGAGACATGTCCAGCTTTTTTAGCTCTTCTAGGGATTCAGGATGGTGTTACCCCACACCGTCCAAAGGTGTGTATTTAGCCCATGGTTGGCTATTTTTAGTATTTTGAGGATTTTATCCCCTTCGAGCCTTTGTCCTCTTTCGTCGGGGACGAATGCTGTGCAGGCTAGTGGCCTAGAGATATCGTTACCCTCCAACGCTTTCAGGGTTGCCCCTTCCCAAGGTTGGATGGTTGTGACGATGTCCCGCAACCATTTTGCACTGGTTCGGTCCGTGCAAGTCACGGCCAGGTAACCTGGCTTGTGGCTGCACTTTGCTAACATTACCTGTGTTCCCTCTGTGGAGATTTTGTCGTGAGCCTCGGAGATCGAGTCTTGGACTTTTAATAGTCTTTCTGGACTCATTTTGATCTCCGGGTACCTTATTTCTACCATTGCAACCTTCACTGAGGTAAGGGCCTCTTCAAACGAAACTTCGTCCGTCCTGGACTTCGGCTGACCTGTGGCGGTGTTGCGTCTGTTGACCTTGGACGTTTTAGAACTTTTGTGCCTTGCTTGGCAGCTTCTTTCGCCTTGTTGTCTTGACACTCTAGCCTCTGGGGCTTTTGTGACTTTGTTTAGGCCCTTTGAAAATTTTTCTTGATTACCTGCCTTTTTGCGGCTGTGTAATCAAGGCCAGTCTTCAAGAGCTCTTTTAGCCTTGTCCTCGTCGAGTGTCCACCTAGACGGGCAGAATGTACCTCGTCCTCGGGCATTTGGTCTACCTCTTTCAGGGAGGAGACGATGACTTTACGCCTCTTTGCTAGCTTTTCAGCCTTTGCCAGAGACGTTGCCTTCGTCGTATCCCCTTTCGAGGTTGCCTTTTCTTGTTGCATTTCGCTGTTGTTGTTTTTGTTGTTTTTAGAATTCATATATGATCCCACGAGTAGCTAGGGAAAAACAGTCCGCTACGGCGGAGCCCCGCATGCCGCAGTAAGGTCGTGATACTCTGGGAGATGACCTGGTGTCCCAGAGGCTCCGTTTGCAATACCTTGACCCAGGTATCATTCAGTTC
This sequence comes from Psylliodes chrysocephalus, assembly GCA_927349885.1. Taxonomy (NCBI): domain Eukaryota; kingdom Metazoa; phylum Arthropoda; class Insecta; order Coleoptera; family Chrysomelidae; genus Psylliodes; species Psylliodes chrysocephalus. Next base: position 968,979 of record OV651829.1, on the reverse strand, counting down.
TCGGCACGGGTCGCATTACGCCTTAACTTGGGGAGTTGGTTCTCGGCGACAGTTTTCGCAAAGGATTTTGGGGGTTTTTAAGTCAACTCACCCTGCTTATAGCTGCTACTAGCCGGATACTCTGACCGTCCTCCTATCCACCAACCGGAGACGCGCCCGGTAGGACTCAACCCTCGGGGAATTAAAGATAACTGATTAACTATTAAAATAGGTTCTGATTCAGTAATTATCACGGTCAAAAACAACGGCCGTGTTGAGTAGTTTAGTTACCATTACGTCGCGCAGTGCTGATTCAGCTTTTCTTGATGTGATGCCAGATTGAAGACTACCTACGTCATGTTAGGAAGTAGCCAGCCAGCAATAAATTCAGGTGGAGGCCAACGCGCCAGCGGTCTTACCAAATTTTTAACATCTAATTATTTTAAATTTCGACATAAAGAATATATTAAGTCATAATTTGTTGCATTATAATTATTATTACCCTTTTTTTAAATCATAATAAGGGATTTAGAGAGGGCTAAAGCTTTTATTACTAAAACGAAATTTGTGTTTTTCAAAAATTTATTTAGGCCATTGGATAGATAATAAAAAACAAACAACTTTTTCAAATACCATTTTAAATGCTATATGGGTAATAAGGAATTTAGAGATCTTTGAAATTTCCGTTTTTATTGCTGACCCAAAATTTGTTTTTTCAAAAATTTATTTAGGCCACTCGAAAGGATAAAAAACCAAACAATTTTTTCAAATACCATTTTAAATACTATATGGGTTTTAAATAAATTTTTGAAAAAAACAAATTTGGTTCAGCAATAAAAACTTTGAAATTTTAAAAATCTCGAAATCCCTTATAACCCATATAGCATTTAAAATGGTATTTAAAAAAATTGTTTATTTTTTTATTATCTTTCGAAGGGCCTAAATAAATTTTCTAAAAAAAGAAATTTTGGTTCAGTTATAAAAACTAAAAAAATTCAAAGCTCTCTAAATCCCATATTACCCATATTGGCCATATAGCGTTTAAAATGGTATTTAAAAAAGTTGTTTGTTTTTATTATCTCTCGAATGGCCTAAATGAATTTTGTAAGGGGTTTTCTCGCCACAGAGAAAACGGTTCCTTACGAATGACGCTGGTTACGGGCGATTCTCGAGCGCCAGATTTTTGATGATGGTTTACTCTACAAACTTTCGAAACGGCATCGAAAGTACTCGGGCAGCTACAGATGGAGATGAAAAATTCCAGGGGTCAAAGGTCACTTAGATACAGGTAATAGTAGGCTTTAATCGTTGCTTGGGCTCGTACCGAATTTATCACTAGCTGAAATATAAGGGGGAAATAAAGTAGGGAATTATTAGCCAGTAATACGACAAGTTAACATTGACACATATATTGTGAATAACTATTTACAACAAAAAAAAATTATCTATTTCAACGGCCACCCCAGTTGTGGTGATAGTCAATATAACCCTGAATAAAAAAAGAAACAAAACGGACGGTATTGAATCGCGTCTAGTCTCAATCGGACGTCAAAATTGAATTAAAATAAAATGTATGTTTCGGTCGCAGAGAAAAAAAATATTGACTTTGCTATTTACTCGGTAATTAACTGTTTAACTGTGGTATCGGGAATTAAACTAAAATGTAGATATTTCATTATTTAGGTAAGGAAAAATTAGCTAAACGGTCATAGAGAGTGCGAGGAGACAGGAACGCGAAAGAATTACTTATAGTAAATATACGGAAAGAAAATAAAAATAAATTTATACCCGGGTAGCCTATTATCCCAGAATGAGCTGATCGTCATCACGTGATCGTCATCACGAGCCCGCTCAGGCAGGGTAATGAAGCTATTTTTGATTTCTGCAAGTTGCAGTTTGCACGAAAAAAAAATAAGAATATAAAGGGAAAAAGAAAACTAACGCGGATAGCACCTAATCCAAGAATGAACTGATCGCCATCACGAGCCCACGAGGGAAAACGTCTCCTCGAAAACTCCGTTTACAAATATTCCCAACTTAATTACAACGCGGCACTTACTAAACAAAAGTATTTAGTATCAATAAAATCAAATTTAATTCCCGATTTAACCTACCAAAAAGAAAAAAAAATAATTTCCTAATACAGACTAACGACCAAAAATCTAAATCCCGGTTTTAAAATATTACAGAATCAAATCCTATTTATTATTTAAATCAAATTCTATTCCTTTTGAAGAAAGGGTATTATATTTGCCAAGAAATAAATTCAAATATTTATTAATGAAATCAAATTAAATATTTTAACTAAACACTGAATGAAAATATTCCTATTCCTAGAAGCAAATTCGGTTTTTAAAATGAAATACGGTCTCAATATAAAACGTAAAAAGCGGAACGAGGTTTTTTACCTAACGGATTTGTAAATACGAAAAAAAATTATCGGCGGTGATGTGATTTGTGCTGCGGCTTATTAGTCTCGACTGGTGGCAATCAAATATTTTATCGAACTGATAATTTTAATAGCATCTCGGTTCTCGTTCATTTACTGAATCCCTTTCCCCATCAGAAACCCCACCTACGCTCAGACCCACCGCGCACGATACTCAATCGGCGTTCGCGCATGTAAATCAAATATTTATTAAAAATGAAAAATGAAAATAAACTGATAAAGGAAAAATTGACTTCATTACATCCCCCTATCACTTCGGAAAGAAAAATAAAGGTGAACATCGTTTGCCTTTATTTTTCCTTTATCCGCCTACCTAATTATTACAAAACTATTAATAAAATTTACAAACTCAAAATATAATTTTCTCTCTTCTGTTCCGGAGTCATAACCATACCATTGCCATGCCATACTATATCGTCGGATTCGGAACTACAATTGTCGGAAACATTGGATGGCGACGTTACGGCGTCGTGGAAGTAGGTATACCTGTACTTCAATCGATCGGTACCTTCCAGACGGTACAGGTTGACTATTCGGTGATGGGTTCATCTTCCCCGGCGTCTGTTGTGACGGTTTGTATTTCTGACATTGCAAGCAACTCCTCACATACTTGGTAATGTCTCGGAACATTCCAGGCCAATAGTATTGCCTGGCGATGCGGGTGATAGTTTTGGCATGTCCTGCTGTCGGCGCATCATGGTTTTCTTTCAGAACGCGGTCTCTTTGCGGTTTTGGTACGCATAACTTCCACGGATCGGACAACTCTGGTTCTTTGTAATCATTTATGTCCCAAAAATGACGATATAGGCGGTTTTCTTTGATGCAAAAATCTGGAGAATCGGTAGGGTTCCTTTCAACCTCGGCTTTCTTAGATGAATACCATTTGCACTTGGTATCTTCATCCACGGCGCACACATCTGGTGTGTCTGACATAGTCTGAATTTCTGGTAACGGATTTCTGGACAGTGCATCAGCTATTCGGTTTAGCGCTCCCTTTCGGTATTTGATCTCAAAATCGTACTGTTGCAAGAAAATGCTCCATCTTGCAAGACGGGGAATGGACTCACAATCGAATGCAACCATTTCAGTGATTGGTGGTCGGTGAGTACGGTGAAGGTATCCTTCTAGGTAAGCTCGCATCTTTTCAATACCCCAGACTATAGCGAGGCATTCCTTTTCTGTAACTGAGTAGTTCCTCTCGGCCGGACTCAGTTTTACTGGCATATACGATGACATAGTCGATGCCATCCTTTTTCTGTGTCAGCGTTACTCCTAAACCATGATCAGAAGCATCAGTTTGTAATGTGAACGGAACGGTAAAATCGGGACAACTGAGTATCGGTGCCTCAGTCAAAATAGTCTTCAATTTTCGGAATGCGGTTTCTTGTTCTTCCTCCCAGCGCCACTTGTAGGCTTTTCGCAGTAGTTTGGTGAGGAGCTACCACCTGTGAAGGACGGGACAAACCTGCGGTACCAGGATGCAACTCCCAAAAATCTTCTCAATTCACAGATAGTTTTCGGTGCCTCGAATTGTACAATTGATGCTATCTTTTCGGGGTCGGTGCCTATTCTATCTCCAGTGACTATGTGTCCTAGATATGTCATGCTCAGTAAGCAATAATGACATTTTTCAAAATTTATTTGAAGTTTTGCCTCTCTTAGGCGTCGGAAGACTTCTCTTAAATTAGCTAGGTGATCTTCAAAAGTTTTACCTATAATGATGATGTCATCTAGGTAGGCGAAAGCATGCGGATCCATCTCAGGCCCAATAATTCGGTCTATTAGTCTTTGAAATGTAGCTGGAGCTGAATGAATGCCGAAAGACATGACTCGAAACTGGAAGAGTCCCCTTCCTGGCACAGTGAATGCGGTTATCGGTTTACTTCGGGATGATAGTGGTACCTGCCAATAACCACTCTTCAAATCAAGACTTGAAATATACTTTGCGGTACGAAGCTTGTCTAAAATGGCATTCATATACGGCAGAGGGTAGGCACCCTTCATTGTGACTTCATTAACCTTGCGGAAGTCAATACAGAATCGGTGTTTGCCATCCTTTTTCCTTACGATGATAACGGGCGAGCTCCACGGACTCTTGGAGGGTTCTATTACTCCTTCTTGTAACATTTTGTCTACCTCTTCATTGATAACCTCCTGCATCTTTGGATTCTGAGGTCGGTATCTTTGCTTGATAGGTTCAGGTTTAACTAGCCGGATCTCATGTTCTATAAGATCGGTCGGTCCACGTATGTCGTAAAAGGCAGGTAGTTCGGCTTTCAGGAATTCATCCAGGATATCGGATTGTTCTGAAGTCAGTGACCGATCAGTAAGGGGCGTGATAGTCTGTATCGGACAGTCTATTCCACGGATCTGGGCTTCCTTGCTGTGTTCATGGTAGGTGTCAGTAAATTTGGTGCCTTCGGTTTCTTCTGTAATTTCCTGGGGCAATCCTGACTGAAAATCAACTGACTTTCTACTAGTCGTTGGGGTTGCGGTCCGAATCGGAATATTACATGGAGTGGAATTCTTTGGCTGCCAAATTTGTATGCTGTTCTCTTTTATTACTACGGACTCTTTGTCCAGTGTCTTTGGAACCTCGGTTTGACCACTAGCGGGCGGATAGAAAACGTCGGGTTCACATTCGGTGTGAACTAGGGCTTGTACTACTCGGGAGTGGTTTTCGGTCTGAGCTTTGTGTCGGCGGATTCTAATGTAGCGGGTTGTATCGGTTCGATTACCCCAATGGGGTAACAGACTACGGCTTCCTCAATAGGTGGCATCGGCATCTCACCTATCGAAATTTGTCCAGTTCCCAGTTCCAGGCGAAACTTGTGCTTGGCTAGGATGTCCATACCCAGCACTATATCAGCACTCAAGTTCGGAAAGTGGACCAGTTCCTCGGAAATTCTCTGGCGACCAAGTTGCATCGGTACCTGGTAAACATCCTGAACGCGAATCAGGTTTCCATTGGCTAATCTGGCAGAAAAAGATACCGCTTTGGATTTATGCCCTCTTTGGGAAAGATGTTTCGCTAGTCGGTTTCCAACGTAGGATTTCGAAGCTTCAGTGTCGTGTGCGGGTGTGATAACGGATTCTTGAGAGGCTAGTGTCGGTTGAAGCTGCTGGGGCCTCCCTTCCTTACAGCTCCTGTTCTATTTCCCGACTGGCTACACGGACAGTCTTTTGACAATACGCCTTCCTTTTGGCACCGGGAACAGAATATCCTTGCTGGATTCTGGCAATGGGTTCTCAAATGTCCTTTCTGTCCACATCTCCAGCACAACACTTCTCCACGTGAGGTGGATAGTTGTGGTTCAAATCCTTGCGGCTGATTACAGACGGTGGGGACAGGTGAGGAAACGGGTTTATTGTCGGTTGTAGGTGACTTAGCTTGGTAGAATCGAGGTGGATCTGGAGAAGGATAGCGGGGGGACTCGGATGGTTTAAATCGGGTAGACTCGTGAACGGGGTATCGGATAGGCTCGGATTGTAAAGGATAACAGGGAGCGGTATTTCTCGGAGCGGAGCTAGTCGACGGTATGCTCTGTAATTCCTTCCTTAGTTGCTCAAATTTCCTGGCCACTTGACCAAAAGTGGTTACGTCGGAGTAATCCGTCTTTCGGATTTTCTGACGATATTTGGGGAGCAGATTTCGGTATAGCCATGTTAATTGTTGTTCCTTATCTAGCTTCCCATGACGTCTCATCAGGGTTTGCAAGTCAATGATGTAGCTGATTACGCTTTCATTTCGACGCTGCAATCTTCGGCTTATTTCGACCTCTAAGTCGATTTGATAATTAATAGGGAAAAAGAAAGTTCGAAATCCAATTTCAAAATCTTTCCAGGTATTCCAGGAGGTACGATTACTTCTGAACCATAACGCTGGATCGTCGGAGAGTAGTTCAGGCAAACATGGTACAGTCGGTCTTTATCAATCTCTTTCGCAACACAAATCTCATCTAGTCTTTCTAGAAAATCTACTGGATCATCTCGGTTTCCAAAAGAGACGTTCCAATCGTGGACTCTTATTGGTTCAAGGATAACGGCGGGTGGGGGTGTCATTGTTTGCTCTAATTCACCAAGCGGTTTACGTGCCAAATTTGTATTTATGCATCGCAGGAACGAAACCATACGTTATCCTGCACAGTGCCACTAACAGCGAATTTATTCGCTTCTAATTCTTTGGTGATCTCTAAACTCTTTAACAGATATACCCAGGATACTTGGGTAGCGGCTGTAGATAGAACCTCTGTTGGTTCTGGTGTGTTTGTTTCTTGTGTTACGGTGGTCGGTACTTTGTTACGGAATGGGGTTTATGAAAGAATAAAAAAAAATAATGCCAGGTAGAAGAGTAATCGGTCTCTTCAAAAAAAAAATGGGAATCCAGGCGGCGTTGAAATTCTGGTACTTAATTGTGAACGGTTTGTCAAGTTCTATTTTACTATAATCTTACGGCTAGTCAATGTTATCTGGTTTATTACTGGACTATCAAGACGGCAAGAAAAAAAGGTTCTAATTTACAGTGGAGCGGACTAGATTACGTACTAAGCGTACAGGGGTTTGAAAAAGACGGGGTTAAGAAAAAATAAAGCAAGATAAAAATAATTTGATACAGCAGGGCAGAAGTAGCAAGGGATTACCTATCGGGAAGTAACTAGGTCCCTGCGCGGGCGCCAAATTTGTAAGGGGTTTTTTCGCCACAGAGAAAACGGTTCCTTACGAATGACGCTGGTTACGGGCGGTTCTCGAGAGCCAGATTTTTGATGATGGTTTACTCCACAAACTATCGAAACGGCGTCGAAAGTACTCGGGTAGCTACAGATGGAGATGAAAAATTCCAGGGGTCAAAGGTCACTTTAGACACAGGTATTAGTAGGCCACAAGTAAAGGGCTTTAATCGTTGCTTGGGCTCGTACAGAATTTATCACAGCTGAACTATAAGTGGGAAATAAAGTAGGGAATTATTAACTAGTAATACGGCAAGTTAACATTGACACATATATTGTGAATAACTATTTACAGCATAAAAAAAATATTATCTATTTCAACGCCCACCCCAGTTGTGGTGATAGTCAATATAACCCTGAATAAAAAAAAGAAACAAAACGGACGGTATTGAATCGCGACTAATCTCAATCAGACGTCAAAATTGAATTAAAATAAAATGTATGTTTCGGTCGCAGAGAAAAAAAATTATTGACTTGGCTATTTACTCGGTAATTAACTGTTTAACTGTGGTATCGGGAATTAAACTAAAATGTAGGTATTTCTCTATTTAGGTAAGGAAAAGAGGAGACAGGGACGCGAAAGAATTACTTATAGTAAATATACGGAAAGAAAATAAAAATAAATTTATACCCTGGGTAGCCTATTATCCCAGAATGAGCTGATCGTCATCACGAGCCCGCTCAGACAGGGTAATGAAGCTATTTTTGATTTCTGCAAGTTGCAGTTTGCACGAAAAAAAAATTAAGAATATAAAGGGATAAAGAAAACTAACGCGGATAGCACCTAATCCAAGAATGAACTGATCGTCATCACGAGCCCGTTCAGACAGGGCCAGGATACTATTTAAAGTTATTTAAATGGACGGTAAAAGAGAAAAACAAACTATTATCGGAGGGAAGAAAATTACTAATGCGGATAGCACCTACTCCAAGAGTGAACTGATCGTCATCATGAGCCCGTTCAGACAGGACAGGATACTAATTAAGATTATTGAAATTTGCGGTTTTACAGATTAACTAAATAAAAAAATAACGCGGACAGCACCTACTCCAAGAGTGAACTGATAGTCATCACGAGCCCGTTCAGACAAGGACAGGACGCTATTTAAGATTATTCAAATATACGGTAAAAGAATAAACAAACTATTAAAAGAGGGAAAACGTCTCCTCGAAAACTCCGTTTACAAATATTCCCAACTTAATTACAACGCGGCACTTACTAAACAAAAGTATTTAGTATCAATAAAATAAAATTTAATTCCCGATTTAATCTACCAAAAAGAAAAAAAATAATTTCCTAATACAGACTAATGATCAAAAGTCTAAATCTCGGTTTTAAAATATTACAGAATCAAATCCTATCATTTATTATTTAAATCAAATTCTATTCCTTTTAAAGAAAGGGTATTATATTTGCCAATAAATAAATTCAAATATTTATCAATGAAATCAAAAAAAAGTCTTAAAAATTTTTTTTTTTAATTTGGTGTCATTGGCGTCGACTACTACGGCCATTAGCCTCAAGAAACGGTATTATTTGCCAAGACACAAATTCTATTATTTATTAATGAAATCAAATTTAAAATCTTTTAACTTCAACACTATCTATAAAAAAACGGTATTATTTGCCACGAAACAAATTCTATTATTTATTAATGAAGTCAAATTAAATCTTTTAACTAAACACTGAATAAAAATATTCCTATTTCTAGAAGCTAATTCGGTTTTTAAAATGAAATACGGTCTCAATATAAAACGTAAAAAGCGGAACGAGGTTTTTTACCTAACGGATTTGAAAATACGAAAACAATTATCGGCGGTGATTTGATTTGTGCTGCGGCTTATTAGTCTCGACTGGTGGCAATCAAATATCTTATCGAACTGATAATTTTAATAGCATCTCGGTTCTCGTTCAACTACTGAATCCCTTTCCCCATCAGAAACCCCACCTACGCTCAGATCCACCGCGCACGATACTCGATCGGCGTTCGCGCATGTAAATCAACTTAGAACCAACAGTTCAATCGTGTTTAATAAATGAAAAATGAAAATAAACTGATTGAGGAAAAATTGACTTCATTACAATTTTCGAAAAAAATACATTTTGGTTCAGCTATAAAAACTGAAATTTCAAACTTCTCTAAATCCCTTATTACCTATATAGCATTTAAAATGGCATTTTAAAAAATTGTTTATTTTTTATTATCTTTCGAAGGGCCTAAATAAATTTTCGAAAAAAGAAATTTTGGTTCAGCAATAAAAACTCTGAAATTTCAAAGCTCTCTAAATCCCTTATTACCCATATTGGCCATAAAGCATTTCAATGGTATTTAAAAAAGTTGTTTGTTTTTTATCTCTCGAATAGCCTAAATGAATTTTCTAAAAAATTTCATTTTGGTTCAGCAATAAAAACTGAAATTTCAAACCTCTCTAAATCCCCTATTACCCATATAGCATTTAAAATGGTATTTAAAAAAGTTGTTTGTTTTTTATTATCTTTCGAATGGCCTAAATGAATTTTCGAAAAAAATACATTTTAGTTCAGCAATAAAAATTCTGAAATTTCAAAGCTCTCTAAATCCCTTATTACCCATATAGCATTTAAAATTGTATTTGAAAAAATTGTTTGTTTTTATTATCTTTCGAATGGCATACTTAAAAGTTTTGAAAAAAAAAAACAAATTTTGGTTCAGCAATAAAAACTGAAATTTCAAAGATCTCTAAAGCCCTTATATCCCATATAGTATTTAAAATGGCATTTTAAAAAATTGTTTATTTTTTATTATCTTTCGAAGGGCCTAAATAAATTTTCGAAAAAAGAAATTTTGGTTCAGCAATAAAAACTCTGAAATTTCAAAGCTCTCTAAATCCCTTATTACACATATTGGCCATAAAGCATTTCAATGGTATTTAAAAAAGTTGTTTGTTTTTTATCTCTCGAATAGCCTAAATGAATTTTCGAAAAAATTACATATTGGTTCAGCAATAAAAACTGAAATTTCAAACCTCTCTAAATCCCTTATTACCCATATAGCATTTAAAATGGTATTTAAAAAAGTTGTTTGTTTTTTATTATCTTTCGAATGGCCTAAATGAATTTTCGAAAAAAATACATTTTAGTTCAGCAATAAAAATTCTGAAAGTTCAAAGCTCTCTAAATCCCTTATTACCCATATAGCATTTAAAATTGTATTTGAAAAAATTGTTTGTTTTTTATTATCTTTCGAATGGCATACTTAAAATTTTTGAAAAAAAAAGACAAATTTTGGTTCAGCAATAAAAACTGAAATTTCAAAGATCTCTAAATCCCTTATTACCCATATAGCATTTAAAATTGTATTTGAAAAAATTGTTTGTTTTTTTATTATCTTTCGAATGGCCTAAATGAATTTTCGAAAAAAATACATTTCAGTTCAGCAATAAAAATTCTGAAAGTTCAAAGCTCTCTAAATCCCTTATTACCCATATAGCATTTAAAATTGTATTTGAAAAAATTGTTTGTTTTTTATTATCTTTCGAATGGCATACTTAAAATTTTTGAAAAAAAAAAGACAAATTTTGGTTCAGCAATAAAAACTGAAATTTCAAAGATCTCTAAAGCCCTTATAACCCATATAGTATTTAAAGTGGTATTTAAAAAAGTTGTTTGTTTTTTTATTATCTTTCGAATGGCCTAAATGAATTTTCGAAAAAAATACATTTAAGTTCAGCAATAAAAATTCTGAAATTTCAAAGCTCTCTAAATCCCTTATTACCCATAAAGCATTTAAAATTGTATTTGAAAAAATTGTTTGTTTTTTATTATCTTTCGAATGGCATACTTTAAATTTTTGAAAAAACAAAAACAAATTTTGGTTTAGCAATAAAAACTGAAATTTTAAAGATCTGTAAATCCCTTATTACCCATATTGGCCATAAAGCATTAAAATGGTATTTAAAAAAGTTGTTTGTTTTTTAGTATCTTTCGAATGGCCTAAATGAATTTTAGAAAAAAATACATTTTAGTTCAGCAATAAAAATTCTGAAATTTCAAAGCTCTCTAAATCCCTTATTACCCATATAGCATTTAAAATTGTATTTGAAAAAATTGTTTGTTTTTATTATCTTTCAAATGGCATACTTAAAATTTTTGAAAAAAAAACAAATTTTGGTTCGGCAATAAAAACTGAAATTTCAAAGATCTCCAAAGCCCTTATAACCCATATAGTATTTAAAGTGGTATTTAAAAAAATTGTTTGTTTTTTTATTATCTTTCGAACGGCCTAAATGAATTTTCGAAAAAATACATTTTGGTTCAGCAATAAAAACTCTGAAATTTTAAAGATCTGTAAATCCCTTATTACCCATATTGGCCATAAAGCATTTAAAATGGTATTTAAAAAAGTTGTTTGTTTTTTATTATCTTTTGAATGGCTTAAATGAATTTTCGAAAAAAATACATTTTAGTTCAGCAATAAAAATTCTGAAAGTTCAAAGCTCTCTAAATCCCTTATTACCCATATAGCATTTAAAATTGTATTTGAAAAAATTGTTTGTTTTTATTATCTTTCGAATGGCATACTTAAAATTTTTGAAAAAAAAACAAATTTTGGTTCAGCAATAAAAACTGAAATTTCAAAGCTCTCTAAATCCCTTATTACCCATAAAGCATTTAAAATTGTATTTGAAAAAATTGTTTGTTTTTTATTCTTTCGAATGGCATACTTAAAATTTTTGAAAAAAAAAAAACAAATTTTGGTTCAGCAATAAAAACTGAAATTTCAAAGATCTCTAAAGCCCTTATAACCCATATAGTATTTAAAGTGGTATTTAATAAAGTTGTTTGTTTTTTTATTATCTTTCGAACGGCCTAAATGAATTTTCGAAAAAAATACATTTTGGTTCAGCAATAAAAACTGAAATTTCAAACCTCTCTAAATCCCTTATTACCCATATAGCATTTAAAATGGTATTTAAAAGAGTTGTTTGTTTTTTATTATCTTTCGAATGGCCTAAATGAATTTTCGAAAAAAATACATTTTAGTTCAGCAATAAAAATTCTGAAAGTTCAAAGCTCTCTAAATCCCTTATTACTCATATAGCATTTAAAATTGTATTTGAAAAAATTGTTTGTTTTTATTATCTTTCGAATGGCATACTTAAAATTTTTGAAAAAAAAAAACAAATTTTGGTTTAGCAAAAAAACTGAAATTTCAAAGATCTCTAAAGCCCTTATAACCCATATAGTATTTAAAGTGGTATTTAAAAAAGTTGTTTGTTTTTTTATTATCCTTCGAACGGCCTAAATGAATTTTCGAAAAAATACATTTTGGTTCAGCTATAAAAACTCTGAAATTTTAAAGATCTGTAAATCCCTTATTACCCATATAGCATTTAAAATTGTATTTGAAAAAATTGTTTGTTTTTTTATTATCTTTCGAATGGCATACTTAAAATTTTAGAAAAAAAAAAACAAATTTTGGTTCAGCAATAAAAACTGAAATTTCAAAGATCTCTAAAGCCCTTATAACCCATATAGTATTTAAAGTGGTATTTAATAAAGTTGTTTGTTTTTTTATTATCTTTCGAACGGCCTTAATGAATTTTCGAAAAAAATACATTTTGGTTCAGCAATAAAAACTGAAATTTCAAACCTCTCTAAATCCCTTATTACCCATATAGCATTTAAAAAAGTTGTTTGTTTTTTATTATCTTTTGAATGGCCTAAATGAATTTTAGAAAAAAATACATTTAGTTCAGCAATAAAAATTCTGAAATTTCAAAGCTCTCTAAATCCCTTATTACCCATATAGCATTTAAAATTGTATTTGAAAAAATTGTTTGTTTTTATTATCTTTCGAATGGCATACTTAAAATTTTTGAAAAAAAAAACAAATTTTGGTTCAGCAATAAAAACTGAAATTTCAAAGATCTCTAAAGCCCTTATAACCCATATAGTATTTAAAGTGGTATTTAAAAAAGTTGTTTGTTTTTTTATTATCTTTCGAACGGCCTAAATGAATTTTCGAAAAAATACATTTTGGTTCAGCAATAAAAACTCTGAAATTTTAAAGATCTGTAAATCCCTTATTACCCATATTGGCCATAAAGCATTTAAAATGGTATTTAAAAAAGTTGTTTGTTTTTTATTATCTTTCGAATGGCCTAAATGAATTTTCGAAAAAAATACATTTTAGTTCAGCAATAAAAATTCTGAAAGTTCAGAGCTCTCTAAATCCCTTATTACCCATATAGCATTTAAAATTGTATTTGAAAAAATTGTTTGTTTTTATTATCTTTCGAATGGCATACTTAAAATTTTTGAAAAAAAAAACAAATTTTGGTTCAGCAATAAAAACTGAAATTTCAAAGATCTCTAAAGCCCTTATAACCCATATAGTATTTAAAGTGGTATTTAAAAAAGTTGTTTGTTTTTTTATTATCTTTCGAACGGCCTAAATGAATTTTCGAAAAAATACATTTTGATTCAGCAATAAAAACTCTGAAATTTTAAAGATCTGTAAATCCCTTATTACCCATATTGGCCATAAAGCATTTAAAATGGTATTTAAAAGAGTTGTTTGTTTTTTATTATCTTTCGAATGGCCTAAATGAATTTTAGAAAAAAATACATTTTAGTTCAGCAATAAAAATTCTGAAATTTCAAAGCTCTCTAAATCCCTTATTACCCATATAGCATTTAAAATTGTATTTGAAAAAATTGTTTGTTTTTATTATCTTTCGAATGGCATACTTAAAATTTTTGAAAAAAAAAAACAAATTTTGGTTTAGCAAAAAAACTGAAATTTCAAAGATCTCTAAAGCCCTTATAACCCATATAGTATTTAAAGTGGTATTTAAAAAAGTTGTTTGTTTTCTAATTATCCTTCGAACGGCCTAAATGAATTTTCGAAAAAATACATTTTGGTTCAGCTATAAAACCTCTGAAATTTTAAAGATCTGTAAATCCCTTATTACCCATATAGCATTTAAAATTGTATTTGAAAAAATTGTTTGTTTTTTTATTATCTTTCGAATGGCATACTTAAAATTTTTGGAAAAAAAAAAACAAATTTTGGTTCAGCAATAAAAACTGAAATTTCAAAGATCTCTAAAGCCCTTATAACCCATATAGTATTTAAAGTGGTATTTAAAAAAGTTGTTTGTTTTTTTATTATCTTTCGAACGGCCTAAATGAATTTTCGAAAAAAATACATTTTAGTTCAGCAATAAAAATTCTGAAAGTTCAAAGCTCTCTAAATCCCTTATTACCCATATAGCATTTAAAATTGTATTTGAAAAAATTGTTTGTTTTTATTATCTTTCGAATGGCATACTTAAAATTTAAAAAAAAAAAACAAATTTTGGTTCAGCAATAAAAACTGAAATTTTAAAGATCTGTAAATCCCTTAAAACCCATATAGCATTTAAAATTGTATTTGAAAAAATTGTTTGTTTTTTATTATCTTTCGAATGGCATACTTAAAATTTTTGAAAAAAAAAAACAAATTTTGGTTTAGCAAAAAAACTGAAATTTCAAAGATCTCTAAAGCCCTTATAACCCATATAGTATTTAAAGTGGTATTTAAAAAAGTTGTTTGTTTTTTATTATCTTTCGAATGGCCTAAATGAATTTTCCAAAAAAGTACATTTTAGTTCAGCAATGAAAATTCTGAAAGTTCAAAGCTCTCTAAATCCCTTATTACCCATATAGCATTTGAAATTGTATTTGAAAGAATTGTTTGTTTTTTATTATCTTTCGAATGGCATACTTAAAATTTTTGAAAAAAAAAAAACAAATTTTGGTTCAGCAATAAGAACTCTGAAATTTTAAAGATCTGTAAATCCCTTATTACCCAGGCAGCACACTTTGGTATAAATTACGTATTTTTTTAGGTACTACCATACGTATGAATACGGTTGATGTACTACCAAATATATTCGTGAAAATGTCCGCCTTATAAACGTCGATTACTAAGAATTTATCCACCTATAATTAAACGTTTTTACTATACGTCTATATTAGATTTATAGTTGTAGTATATTTATACGAATTCACTTTGGTATAAAATACGTTTTTTTATGTACTACAATATACGTATGGATACTGTTGATGTGCTACCCAATATATACGTGAAAATGTTCGCCCTATAAACGTATATTTTTTTTATTTTTTATACGTCTAACATTGCTACTTTATCTACCTTTAATTATCCTGTTTTACTATACGTCTATATTAGATATATTTGTATGATTTTTATTAATGTGTAAAATGCGTCTACCTGATATTGTTTTAAATGTATTTCAAACACAAATTAAATAAAGTGATCAAAACAAAATTTCTAAAAGAGGCCATGGAAAAATGTTAATATTTCTTAAATGATAGTTTGGATTTTATCCATAGCAGGTGTGTATACACCAGAAATGGGCATTACTCGTGTTTCTATTTTGGTTGTAATTGGCCTAAATATTTAAAAAAAATTTTTGATCTCTTGTTATATGTACACAACAATATTTAATAAGAAAATAATAAACAATAAAATACTAAAAAATAAATAAATACAAAAAAATAGAAACTAAAATACTGAATAACAAACTAAAAGAAACTTTTCTTTAACTAACAAAAAATATATATGAAAATAAAAATCTTAGCTTAACACTTTGGATGTGTTGTGTCCTAGACGGGCCTTAGATAACTTAAGCTAATCTTGCATGGCACACCTAATCGTTCGGTCGGTTAAGTTGCTTGGTTCACCCCCATTCCTATAACCAAAATATAACTCAATTTCAGGTGAAATATTTTCTAAAAGCTCCAAAGTTAAATTTGTATTATTTTCTTGGAAATTATTATAAATAATAGAATGAGATGATATATTAATGTCCGAAGCCTTATTAATGTTATCTTCACTGGAAATAAAAAAAAATGATTTGACTTTAAAGCATCTTGAACATTTTGCGCTATTTTTTCTACGTAGATGACGCAGAGACAGAGTTATTTTAGACATTTTATTAAATAAAAAACAGCTGACCAAATGAAAGGAAAATTTTGACTTATCGCGAGCTTTCGATTGTTTGGACCCAAACATCTTATGTCAAAAATTAAATGCAGTCGGTATAAGAGACCCTGTAAATTCATGGGTAAATTCATATATTTTAAGTCGTCCGTTTTTTGTTTCAGTTGATAATATCCAGTCTGATATATTTTATAATGACCTAGGAACCCCTCAAGGGGGAGTACTAGGTCCATTACTTTTTCTACTGTACGTTAACGATATGCCTGAATATTTTAAAGACCAGGATGATATGTTTATTTATGCTGACGACACAACAGTAATAGTATCTGCCGATTCTTTAGGTCAGGTAGTAGAAAAAGTTAAAAATATTATTATGGCATTTAAAGAATGGTGTGACTGTAATAGATTGGTTTTAAACTTGGAAAAAACAATTTGTGTTAATTTTTCCTACGGCGACAGAAAATTTGTCCAATCACCCTTTGATGTAAATATCAACAAAGTTAATGTATTAGTAAATTCAGCAAATAAAACTAAATTTCTTGGGACACTTGTCGATTGTAATCTAAACTTCAGAGAACAAATAGATAATATTTGCAAAAATCTTAATAAAAGCTATTTTATGTTGTATTCACTTAAAAATGATATGCCAAAGGAATCTTTAATAACAATTTACTATGCCCATGTATATTCAACCCTTAACTACAACATTTCTGTTTGGGGACAGGCGTCAGATATCTCTCGCGTATTTATTATTCAAAAACGAATATTACGGTTAATTTTTAGTTTGGGTTACAGGGATAGTTGTCGAGAAATATTTAAAAATAATAAAATTCTTACTGTTACAGCAATATACATCTATAAATTATTGTCTTTTACTTTTAATAAAATAAGAAATCTCATAATGAAAAAAGATACCAGAAATGCTGAAAATATATATTTAAAACAACATTACCATACCAGCTACAAAAAATCACCATACTACGCCGGTTCTTACCTCTTTAACAAACTGCCATCAAACATAAAAAATAATCAAACCCTACAAGGCTTCCAGAAAGATCTTAAGCAGCTATTAACAGTGAATGTTTTCTATTCATTAGATGAGTTCCTACAGTATACGGTTGCTTAGCTGATATATGAGATTTTTATAGATTTTTATATTGTACTGTGTTGCATTGTTACTTTGTTCATTTTATTTATTTATTTATGTATGACTTACCTTATTCATATTTTGTAGATATGGCTTCAAAGGTCAATAAATATTATTATTATTATTATTATTATTATTATTATTATTATTATTATTATTATTATTATTATTATTATTATTATTATTATTATTATTATTATTATTATTATTATTATTATTATTATTATTATTATTATTATTATTATTATTATTATTATTATTATTATTATTATTATTATTATTATTATTATTATTATTATTATTATTATTATTATTATTATTATTATTATTATTATTATTATTATTATTATTATTATTATTATTATTATTATTATTATTATTATTATTATTATTATTATTATTATTATTATTATTATTATTATTATTATTATTATTATTATTATTATTATTATTATTATTATTATTATTATTATTATTATTATTATTATTATTATTATTATTATTATTATTATTATTATTATTATTATTATTATTATTATTATTATTATTATTATTATTATTATTATTATTATTATTATTATTATTATTATTATTATTATTATTATTATTATTATTATTATTATTATTATTATTATTATTATTATTATTATTATTATTATTATTATTATTATTATTATTATTATTATTATTATTATTATTATTATTATTATTATTATTATTATTATTATTATTATTATTATTATTATTATTATTATTATTATTATTATTATTATTATTATTATTATTATTATTATTATTATTATTATTATTATTATTATTATTATTATTATTATTATTATTATTATTATTATTATTATTATTATTATTATTATTATTATTATTATTATTATTATTATTATTATTATTATTATTATTATTATTATTATTATTATTATTATTATTATTATTATTATTATTATTATTATTATTATTATTATTATTATTATTATTATTATTATTATTATTATTATTATTATTATTATTATTATTATTATTATTATTATTATTATTATTATTATTATTATTATTATTATTATTATTATTATTATTATTATTATTATTATTATTATTATTATTATTATTATTATTATTATTATTATTATTATTATTATTATTATTATTATTATTATTATTATTATTATTATTATTATTATTATTATTATTATTATTATTATTATTATTATTATTATTATTATTATTATTATTATTATTATTATTATTATTATTATTATTATTATTATTATTATTATTATTATTATTATTATTATTATTATTATTATTATTATTATTATTATTATTATTATTATTATTATTATTATTATTATTATTATTATTATTATTATTATTATTATTATTATTATTATTATTATTATTATTATTATTATTATTATTATTATTATTATTATTATTATTATTATTATTATTATTATTATTATTATTATTATTATTATTATTATTATTATTATTATTATTATTATTATTATTATTATTATTATTATTATTATTATTATTATTATTATTATTATTATTATTATTATTATTATTATTATTATTATTATTATTATTATTATTATTATTATTATTATTATTATTATTATTATTATTATTATTATTATTATTATTATTATTATTATTATTATTATTATTATTATTATTATTATTATTATTATTATTATTATTATTATTATTATTATTATTATTATTATTATTATTATTATTATTATTATTATTATTATTATTATTATTATTATTATTATTATTATTATTATTATTATTATTATTATTATTATTATTATTATTATTATTATTATTATTATTATTATTATTATTATTATTATTATTATTATTATTATTATTATTATTATTATTATTATTATTATTATTATTATTATTATTATTATTATTATTATTATTATTATTATTATTATTATTATTATTATTATTATTATTATTATTATTATTATTATTATTATTATTATTATTATTATTATTATTATTATTATTATTATTATTATTATTATTATTATTATTATTATTATTATTATTATTATTATTATTATTATTATTATTATTATTATTATTATTATTATTATTATTATTATTATTATTATTATTATTATTATTATTATTATTATTATTATTATTATTATTATTATTATTATTATTATTATTATTATTATTATTATTATTATTATTATTATTATTATTATTATTATTATTATTATTATTATTATTATTATTATTATTATTATTATTATTATTATTATTATTATTATTATTATTATTATTATTATTATTATTATTATTATTATTATTATTATTATTATTATTATTATTATTATTATTATTATTATTATTATTATTATTATTATTATTATTATTATTATTATTATTATTATTATTATTATTATTATTATTATTATTATTATTATTATTATTATTATTATTATTATTATTATTATTATTATTATTATTATTATTATTATTATTATTATTATTATTATTATTATTATTATTATTATTATTATTATTATTATTATTATTATTATTATTATTATTATTATTATTATTATTATTATTATTATTATTATTATTATTATTATTATTATTATTATTATTATTATTATTATTATTATTATTATTATTATTATTATTATTATTATTATTATTATTATTATTATTATTATTATTATTATTATTATTATTATTATTATTATTATTATTATTATTATTATTATTATTATTATTATTATTATTATTATTATTATTATTATTATTATTATTATTATTATTATTATTATTATTATTATTATTATTATTATTATTATTATTATTATTATTATTATTATTATTATTATTATTATTATTATTATTATTATTATTATTATTATTATTATTATTATTATTATTATTATTATTATTATTATTATTATTATTATTATTATTATTATTATTATTATTATTATTATTATTATTATTATTATTATTATTATTATTATTATTATTATTATTATTATTATTATTATTATTATTATTATTATTATTATTATTATTATTATTATTATTATTATTATTATTATTATTATTATTATTATTATTATTATTATTATTATTATTATTATTATTATTATTATTATTATTATTATTATTATTATTATTATTATTATTATTATTATTATTATTATTATTATTATTATTATTATTATTATTATTATTATTATTATTATTATTATTATTATTATTATTATTATTATTATTATTATTATTATTATTATTAATTATTATTAAGTATGCTTGGAATAACTAGGTAACCTAAAAAATATGTATAAAAATAAAAGAAACAAAAGTAAAGTTATGTTTTGAAGTTTCTATAGGCATTTAACACACTGTACGTACCGTTGTTGTAAAATACAACAATTATTAAAGGAGTAGCTAAATTAAAACATTAATAGAAACTTACCTATGCTTTTAATCAATATCGTAAAAGCAAAAGCAAAATGCAACAAAACGTGTACACAAATGAAAATGGACGAACCGATGAACTTGCTCCCGCAAACCATTCCCTACACTGAACAATAATACTACACATACGCATGAGTAGAAATGAGAAAAGACCGTACCACTAGTACGTCATCCTCCATCCGCCATCTAAAAATAGTTCCATATGTATGGGGAATTTGTTATAAATATTACAGGTGATACAATTAAAAAAATATGGATATAATGTAAATAAATATATCTTATAAGCTTTTAATTTAAATAAACCTAAATATATACATATTATTTATTTCTTTCTACTAGTTCATCGTAAACTGGTATTATGCGTTTAAGGTGACTTATATTTAAACGTAGAATTATATAGGTATATTAACTAGTATCGACAAACAAAAGCGTTTAATTTATCTGTTAAAAAACGTATAAAAATGGTAGATGGTAAACGTTTAAAAAATCAACCAATACGAAATTTAAACGTGAATTATAAACGAAGAAAACATATTGTAATATAATGTAAATTGATACGAATTTAATTTAAATAAACCTAAACGTATATTTAGGCCCACTGTATATAAATAGTTCATCGCAAACTAAAAATAGTCGTATATTGTTAACTATATTTAAACGTAGAAAAATTTACAATTATATACCATAGGATGTATATAAAAAACGTATAATATATCGTTTAAAACACGGTATGTATAATAATCGTAAACTGTAAACGTATACGGAATCAACCAATACCA
Organism: Psylliodes chrysocephalus; assembly: GCA_927349885.1. NCBI lineage: Eukaryota > Metazoa > Arthropoda > Insecta > Coleoptera > Chrysomelidae > Psylliodes > Psylliodes chrysocephalus. The sequence continues at coordinate 947,404 of OV651829.1, read as the reverse complement.
AAATTAAACGAGTATTACGTATAAAATACGTTAGTTATACTAATGTGTGCTGCCTGGGTACCCATATTGGCCATAAAGCATTTAAAATGGTATTTAAAAAAGTTGTTTGTTTTTTATTATCTTTCGAATGGCCTAAATGAATTTTCGAAAAAAATACATTTTAGTTCAGCAATAAAAATTCTGAAAGTTCAAAGCTCTCTAAATCCCTTATTACCCATATAGCATTTAAAATTGTATTTGAAAAAATTGTTTGTTTTTATTATCTTTCGAATGGCATACTTAAAATTTTTGAAAAAAAAAACAAATTTTGGTTCAGCAATAAAAACTGAAATTTCAAAGATCTCTAAAGCCCTTATAACCCATATAGTATTTAAAGTGGTATTTAAAAAAGTTGTTTGTTTTTTTATTATCTTTCGAACGGCCTAAATGAATTTTCGAAAAAATACATTTTGGTTCAGCAATAAAAACTCTGAAATTTTAAAGATCTGTAAATCCCTTAAAACCCATATAGCATTTAGAATAGTATTTCAAAAATTGTTTATTTTTATATTATCTTTCTAAGGGCCTAAATAAATATTCAAAAAAAAAGAAATTTTGGTTCAGCAATAAAAACTCTGAAATTTCAAAGCTCTCTAAATTCCTTATTACCCATATAGGGCATATAGCATTTAAAATGGTATTTGAAAAAATTGTTTGTTTTGGGGTCTATTCTGTAACAATTCCTTTATAATCGAATTAAATTACGGGTTTTGAGCTTACATTAAATTGTAATTAGATGAAACAAAATTGATTCTATGTATTTTGAGGTGATCTTTTCGAAAAAAGGCAAAACAAAATGTAGCAGATTTTCGAAAATGCCGAAATTTTGTATTTTGTCAATTTTTCAATTTTGCGCAGGCACATGTCGGAGATAAATCAATATTTTTAAAACGCAGTTTACGACATTTGAAAGCTTAGGAAAATGCTAATTTTTATGTCTCTTGAGAAATTTTGATCCGATGCACCGTTCTCGCGGTATGGACGATTGAAATTTGTTTAGTATTTTGAGGCGACGAAGGTCGAAAAATTGAATTTGTTAAATGTTCAAACACTAAATTCTTTATAACATCGGTAAAAATTAAGATATTTGAAAAATCAAAAATGCGTTTTGAACTAAAGGGATGTGACTAGTGATTTCCAGAAGGGGGCAAGAAAAATCCCAAAATTGGGCATATGGCGGAAGGGCAAAATGCACCGCGGTCCTAATTTCATTGTTTGCCTATGACGGCCAAACTATTTGAATTTTTTTAATGCCACTTACAAAGCTTACTCTTAAATGTGAAATCTTATGTGTGTGTGTGAATTTCACCGACATCGGACCATAATTGGCTAAGATATCAAACAATTAAATTTTTTTTTTCCAAAAAAATTTTTTTTTTTTTTTCGTTAATTTGAAGTGGCACAAAAATGCACCCAATGGCTCAAAACTTTTTTTTTTTGAGTACTCTATTGTGTCTAGAATACGATTGCATTACGGAAAATTCTGCAAATATATTTTATCTATTTTTTTGACCATTGTTCATTGAGTGACGACCAAAAAACACGGTTTTTGAGAAAAGTTGCCTAAAATTGACAATTTTTAGTTTTTTTGTCTGAAAATTAAACAAACCCAAATTTCATGTCTTCTAAATGTGTATACAAAGTTTAAAGTGTATGTTTCTTCTAAGTTGTAGAATTCTCCCGACAAAAGTCCCATTACACGCGCTCCGCGGGATCCAAAACTCGTGTATACACTACATTACTGTAATTTGATTTTTTTGCGATTTCCAGTTTTAAATTTCTTGCATATCTAAATTTATTAGGCTTAAAATTTATTAAATTGTATTTTACTGACTTGTTATAAGACGTTTCTTGAGTTTTGTGCAAAATATAGAATTACCAGATATTAGCGAACAAAAAGCAAGCTTATCACCAAGTTGGAACTTACACTCAGGCTTAGGATTAATTTCGTAACATTTTTAAAGTATACCTTTTTGTGTATTTTTTTGTGCTCTTTTCGATGGCGAAGTTAGTATTTTTAAATATATTTATTTTGTTAGATGTTTTCGGAAAACCCGGAAAAAGTCACATGGGAAAAAAATAAAACTACGCCTCTGGTTTCCTGCGAATTTCCGAAAAATTATGTCAGATTTCGCCGCGGGACTTATTTTATTTGAGAGCCAACAAAAACGCAACTTCTCTCATGGGCACATATGTCTAACATTTATAATTTCGCCACAAATTCATCGCAAATTTCATGTCCATGGTTCTGTAATGAAGTCATTTTTCATTACTATTTTTTTTTATTCAATTGCCGAATTAGTATTCTTAATAATAATTTTAAATCTAACTTTTATTAGAATCCGGCATGTCAATTTAATAAAATTAATTATTCGTTACTATTATAATTTATAAATCAACTTTTTGGCTTCACCCTGTATCTATTATTTTGAAATATATAATAATCCGAAAATTCATAGTACTTTCACAATATAGCAATGGTTTTCAAAAGTCATTTTAAACCAGGGTTTTGAATTTATATTATAGAAAATTGTAGATTTGGGAATTTATTATTTTTAATATTTTTACACGATAACGAACGCCGGCAGCAAGCACCGTCCCCTTCTCGAGTACCTTTTCCCACTTAAGTCGATCATGCGTGGAACATTGGTAAATATTTTTGACCCGAGTACGAGACCATGGCGACAGAAATTTTTAATTCCATTCCGAGCGATCGAAAGAGTCAGTCGAGAAATTTAATAGCAGCACCGCGAGCTAAAACCATATTTACCGCAGTTAGTACAAAAAACCCGTTATTTTTTGCCGTAGCATCGAGTTTAGATAGGAATTAAAACCGAATTAAATTAGTATATTTAAACACCGTTTGAGATCACATTTTAACACGTAAATAATTTTGTAAAAATTCAGAAATTTAATAATTAAATTAACAGTCGAAGAATAGTTTCTTGTTTTGATATTGATCGTGTTTATTTTTTTTATTATCGTCTTCGAACGGTGAGGACTGCTTCCGTTATAAATTGACTTTGTAAATAGAATTATTAAATAAGTAAATTGGGAAAAGATAGGAATTAGAGTATTCATTTTTTTTTAAATTTAGATAGACTTTTAAAAGAATAGATTTGTTAAATTCCTATTTGTGGGAAATAAGGGAATTAAATATTTTTTTTGTTGGTTTAGTTTGACGGTTCGCGATATTTTTTTTTTTTTTTACTAAAAGGGAGGGTATCATTTCCTGTTTTGAATATAAAATTTCCGTTCCTTTATTTTTCCGTCCTGGCTACTTCCAAATAACTCACTGAGGGCTTAAAGTTCCGTGTGTTATTTTCGTTCCTAGCTTTCCGCAATTAACTCACTGAGGGCTTAAAGTTCCGTGTGTTAATTTTCCTTCCTGTCTATTCCCAAATGACTCACTGAGGGCTTAAAGTTCCGTGTGTTATTTTCGTTCCTAGCTTTCCGCAATTAACTCACTGAGGGCTTAAAGTTCCGTGTGTTAATTTTTCTTCCTGTCTATTCACAAATAACTCACTGAGGGCTTAAAGTTCCGTGTGTTATTTTTCTTCCTAGATATCCTTGTCCTACTTGGGGTTATAATAATAAATAACAATAAGAGGTAGTGTGGGTTTGATTCACCGTAGCTTGCTCGTTGTATTCAGGGGTTTAAAAAAAACGGAACAAACATTTAGAAAGATTTCGAGTGGTCCTCACGAGTTGCAGAAGTGCCGAAGTTTAATTTTTTTATTCATACTAGCCTTGATTTAAATTTTGATTTACTACCGTAAATTTTGGAATTTTTAAAACTAATATCCTTGATTAAAATTTTGATTTGCTTTGCGATTTAAACAATTACCGTAAATTTAAATTGTTGAATCCGTATTATCCATGATTTACAATTAGATTATTTTTTTTTCTCGATTTGAGAGTAATTGCCGTAAATTTAGAATTCATATTATCCGAGATTTAAATTTTGACCTTAGTCTGAGATTTCCGAATACAATTTTTTTTTGTATACGCGACCCCGTTACCGTATCCACTTTAAGCAGTCTGATTGAGAATACCTGCCAACTATATCAGCCGTTCGTTACCGTTTTGCCATTGCTTCATTTTTTTTGTTCAGGGTTTCATAACCGAGGGTGGGCGTTGAAATATCTTATTTTTATTTTTTTTGGTGTATATAGTTAAATCAATATATGTGTCAAAATTACCGTGACTGTTACTGAGTTTACTAATGACCAATTTACTTCCCCCTTATTGTTCAGCAGTGAGAAATTCTTTGCAACCACAAGTAATGATTAAAGCCCATTACTTGTGGCTACTAATTATTTGAGTCTAAGTAACCTTTGACCCCTGGAATTTTTCATCTCCATCTGTGCTGCCCGAGTACTTTCGACGCTGTTTCGAGAGTTTGTGGAGTAAACCATCACCAAAAATCTGGTGCTCGAGAACCCTCCGTAACCAGCGTCATTCGTAAGCAACCGTTTTCTCTGAGGCGAGAAAACCCCTTACAAATTTGGCGCCCGAGCAGGGACCTGGTTACTTTCCGATAGGTAAACCGGTACTGCCCCCACCCTCCCGTATCAGAATCTTTTTCCGTCTTAGCTTTATTTTTCTTTATTTTTTCTCTTCCCCTTTTATCCCTGTGCGCATTGTACGTTGTCTAGTCCGCTCCACGCTAAACCAGAACTATTTTTTTCTTTCAAATTCCATTTTCCGTTCACCAAACCGAAACTCTCTTAGTAACTCAGTAATAAGCCAGTTAACCATAGCTAACCGTATTCGTTTAATAGGGTAGATTTTGAAAAATTATTTACGATTTAAAATCCGAATTTCAACGCCTCCCGGTTCTCCAATTTTTTTTTTTGGAGGGTTTCGCATAATTTTTGTTTTCTTCGTGATTTTGCCTCTTTCTGTAAAGAAACCCGCTCGCGTTCGTTTCCTTTGGAAAGTTAATGTCAAACAAAATTAGGTATTAATACTTCCGAAGATCCGGAGGTCGAATCGAAAGAATCAAAAGAGGTTCAATCAACAACAGCAACCCCCGTATCTTGGGTGTATTTGCTAAAGAACATCGGAGATCACCAGTGAATTAGAAAAGCATCAGCTCCCCGTCAGTGGCACTGTACAGGAGAAACGAAAACGTTTGGTTTCCTTCCTGCGAGGTACCGAAAAAATTTCTGACACGATTAGTGAAAAGCCTCAACAAACAATGCCAGACCCACCCGAGCCAATTCGAACTCAGGATTGGAAAGTCACATTTCGCAACCGTGAAGATCCAGCAGCTTTTCTAGAAAGACTAGATGAGATCTGCACCGCTAAAGCAATAGACAAGGATCGATTATTACCCTACTTACCCGAACTACTTACCGGGGAGCCTTCATTATGGTTTAGAAACAACCGATCCTCTTGGAACACCTTTGAGGACTTCGAAACAGATTTCCGAATATTCTTTTTCTCCGTTAATTACCAGATCGACTTAGAGGTGGAAATAAGTAGAAGGTTACAAAGAAGAAACGAAACTGTAACCAGTTATATAACCGAGTTGCAAACATTGATGAGACGACATGGAAAGTTGAGTAATGAACAACAGCTAACCTGGCTATACCGAAATTTGCTTCCAGAATACAGACAGCAAACTCGAAAGACGGATTACTCCAATTTTACCACATTTTGTCAAGTGGTCCGGGAGTTCGAGCTGCTTAGAAGGGGTTACAGTGCATACCATCGACGAGTTTTGTTCCGAGGAGTACCGCTTCCCGTTATTCTCAGCATTCCGAACCGTTCAGACACCCAGCACCCGAACCTACCCGACTTAAAACCTCTGAACCTTCACATTATTTCCGCTCCGATCCCTCACACTATTATCAAGCTAATCGGCCGCCAGTTGATCCAAAATCCGTTTCCTTTTCCCCTTCCGTGCCCGCCGTCCGTAATCAGCCGCAAAGATTTGAACCACAACCATCCACCTCACGTGGAGAAGTGTTGTGTTGGAGATGTGGAGAGAAGGGACATCTGCGAATACACTGCCAAAATCAAGTAAAAATAGTCTGTTCCCGCTGCCTAAAGGAAGGCGTATTGTCAAAAGACTGTCCGTGTAGACAGTCGGGAAATGGGACAGGAGCTGTTCGGAAGGGAGGTCCAAACAGTTCCAACCGACACTAGCCTCTCAAGAGACCGGCAATATACCCGATCACGACTCGCGACCACACTTATGTTTGGAAATAGAAGGAGAAAAGTTTTTGGGATTATTAGATACCGGAGCTTCCAAATCCTACATAGGTAATCGACTAGCGAAACATCTTTCCCAGAAAAAGCAACCCATAAAAGTAGCACCGACGTCTGCGAGGTTAGCTAATGGAAACATAATCCGCATTCAAGACACCTATCAAGTAAAGATGAAGTTCGGCAACCAGAAAACTGCTGAAGAAATGGTTTACTTTCCAAATTTAAGTGCCGAATTAGTACTAGGAATAGATATCCTAGAGAAGTATGATTTTAGACTGGAAATGGGAACAGGAAAAATTGCAATAGGTGAGACGCCGATGCCACCTGTAGAAAGAGCCGTTACCTGCTTTCCAATTGGAATAGTTGAACAACCATCCGTTAAATGAATACCGCCCGTTGAACCAATACCACCCGTCGTAAAGCCTATAGAAGTTAGAGCTATAGTCCTTGCTGAAAATGGGCCTCAGGATTTACCAAATGCTTCGGAAAAGTCTAAAGTCCAAAGCAAAAAGGACAAAGTGTCCAGTTCAAGGAGTTCCCCTACCCGTTCTGTTTCGAGCTGTCCCACAGCCCCAAAGACAAGATGTAAGTCACTAGACTTCAAGTCAGGGTTGTGCAACATAGTGAAAAATGAAACAGCCGTCTCCAAACTCAGTGAAAGCTGTGATAAAGAAGACGATGAAGAGGAAACCAATAGCATAGGCTGTTCTTTACAGACTATCACGCCGATTACCGAGAGATCACTGACTCCAGAACAATCACACAGGTTAAATGAATTTTTGGCTACCGAACTACCAGCTTTTCATGATATACAAGGGCCAACTGATTTAGTACAGCATGAAATCCGTTTAATTAAGCAAGAACCGATCAAACAAAGATACCGACCACAAAATCCGAAAATGCAAGAGGTCATTAACGAGGAAGTGGACAAAATGTTGGACGAAGGGGTAATAGAACCCTCAAAAAGTCCTTGGAGTTCTCCTGTGGTGATTGTAAGAAAGAAAGATGGTAAACACCGATTCTGTATTGATTTTCGGAAAGTAAATGAAGTCACTATGAAAGATGCATATCCACTACCGTATATGAATGCCATTTTGGATAAGCTGAGATCTGCTAAGTTTATTACTAGCTTAGACTTGAAAAGTGGATATTGGCAAGTTCCACTTTCCGCCCGCAGCAAACCGATAACCGCATTCACCGTACCCGGACGAGGACTTTTCCAGTTCCGAGTTATGCCCTTTGGCCTTCATTCCGCTCCCGCCACTTTCCAACGTTTAATCGATCAGATTATTGGCCCCGACATGGATCCACATGCCTTCGCTTACTTAGATGACATCATTATTCTAGGAGAGACTTTTGAATCTCATCTAGCAAATTTGAAAGAAGTTTTCCGACGCCTGAGAGAGGCTAAACTCCAAATCAACTTCGAAAAATGTAATTTCTGTCTACCGAGTATGAAATATTTAGGCCATATAGTCACCGGAGATGGAATTAGTACCGATCCAGAAAAAATTGAATCTATTGTGAAATTTGAAGCACCGAAAAATATCCGCGAACTCAGAAGATTTCTGGGAGTAGCATCCTGGTACCGCAGGTTTGTGCCGTCATTCTCTCAAGTAGTATCTCCATCTGTGCTGCCCGAGTACTTTCGACGCTGTTTCGAGAGTTTGTGGAGTAAACCATCACCAAAAATCTGGCGCTCGAGAACCCTCCGTAACCAGCGTCATTCGTAAGGAACCGTTTTCTCTGAGGCGAGAAAACCCCTTACAGTTCTGATCGAAAAAACGACTTTTTGGTAAAAGCACTTCTGGCGGCGAGAAATTCGCCATTAAAACTACCTGTGCAATGAATTTCCGAACTATTTTTACCTCTTTCGAATGGTGCATTTTCACTATCGGAATGATACTTGCCCAGATAATTAGCATTTTTACAATGGAAAATTCCGGAAAACCCGGTTTTTCCTAATTTAAAAAAAATTGAAAAACTGCTACATCTTTTTTTTCTTTTTTTCGGAAAGATCACATCAAAATACACAAGGTCCTTTTTGTTTCAACCAATTACAAATTAATGTAAGCTCGAAGGGGCTTTTTTTCGTTATTTAATTGGACTATTATATTTAACGGCCTTTAAAAATATATTATCTTTCGAAGGGCCTAAATAAATTTTCGAAAAAAAGAAATTTTGGTGCAGCAATAAAAACTCTGAAATTTCAAAGCTCTCTAAATCCCTTATTACTAAGGCTGCGCATTTCCTGACGTGATAAACGGTTAACCGGTTCGACTGATTTTGACGGTTTCGGTTTTAACCTGATTTTTTACTAGTATTATAACCGGTCCGGATATACGGTTAATCGGTCCGTATATCTGGTTAACCGGTCAGATTATCCGGTTAACTGGTCCGATTATCCGGTTAACCGGTCCGATCAAACCGAGCCGGTCGAACCGGACCGATTAGACCGGATTCGGAAGTTAAACCGTAACCGTGACCAGTTAAACCCGTCACTGGTTTATCCGTTACTGGTTTAACTGTAACCATCACCGGCTTAATCGTAGCATATTTTGGATAACTGATGTAAATTTATTAAAAAATAATAATTTTTTGAAGTAGTTTTGCTTTATTTTATTATTATATTTGGAATGTTTATATTTGGTTGAATTTTTTTATAAAATAAATACAATATCATTTTGTTTTACTTACTTTCAAATAAAGTTTTAAAAACATCGATGTTTATAAATATCGTTTTTTTCACTTCGGTCATTTTAATTCCATCGATACTTTGTTTTTGGTATATCATTCGATGTCAGTATAGACGTTTTAAGAAATATGCGTATCCCTACTAAGAGCTCAAACTATACTTGTTCGTTTACGTTCACGGTCTCGCTAAAACCCGTTTCGGGTACGGTTAAACCAGTTACGGCTCAACAAGTGATAGGTTCGATTAGAGTTACACCGGTTCCGGTTAAACCGGTTACGTTCTTTAACGGTTTTTGGTCCTACGGAACCGGTTAACCGGTCATGGTTACCAGCCTTACTTATTACCCATAAAGCATTTAAAATGGTATTTAAAAAAGTTATTTGTTTTTTTATTATCTCTCGAATAGCCTAAATGAATTTTCGAAAAAAATACATTTTGGTTCAGCAATAAAAACTGAAATTTCAAAGATCCTAAATCCCTTAAAACCCATATAGCATTTAAAATGGTATTTAAAAAAATTGTTTGTTTTTTTATTATCTCTCGAATGGCCTAAATAAATTTTCGAATAAAATACATTTTGGTTCAGCACTAAAAACTCTGAAATTTCACAACTCTCTAAATCTCTTATTACCCACATTGGCCATATAGCATTTAAAATTGTATTTAAAAAAGTTTGTTTTTTTATTCTTTCGAATTGCCTAAATGAATTTAAAAAAAAAATACATTTTGGTTCAGCAATAAAAACTCTGAAATTTTAAAGATCCTAAAACCCTTAAAACCCATATTGCATTTAAAATGGTATTTAAAAAAATTGTTTGTTTTTTATTATCTCTCGAATGGCCTAAATGAATTTTCGAATAAAATACATGTAGGCTTTTTTAATGTTGTCTAGGGTATCTTCGTGAACAGTATAAAGACACTTTGAGATCGACACACTTTTATTAAATGAAATACACACAGTCTCTGTGACAAGGTGCTCGCACTTGGTACATACGTTGATACGGTGATCTTTATAAGAATAGAAAAAAAGTTTTTGTACGTTGGGTAGGTATATAATCGTCGTATATACAATACTTCACGTCCTTCGTCTTTTCGGCTTTTTACAATTTCGTCGTATTATCGTCGTTCGTCTTTTACACCTTTACCCTACGTAACCTACTTGCCTACTGAATAACTGAACTACTTGTTCTCGGCGCTCCCCTCCCCTAGCGGGATCTATCCGAACTCGCGATCTCGATCAATCTGGAATCGATTGAACTTTCTAGAAATTATTGACACCAGCGCGGCGTATCGATCTCGTTTTTTAAAGAATAAAAATAATGTTAAAAAAAAATAGTAAGACAACTTAAATTAAATATGTTAAAATAATTTTCCCTACATACATTTTGGTTCAGCACTAAAAACTCTGAAATTTCAACGATCTTTAAATCCCTTATAACATATAGCATTTAAAATGGTATAAGAATAAATTGTTTGTTTTTTTATTATCTTTCGAATGGCCTAAATAAATTTTTGAAAATAACAAATTTTGGCTCAGCAATAAAAACTGAAATTTCAAAGCTCTCTAAATCCCTTAAAACCCATATAGTATTTAAAATGGTATTTGAAAAAATTGTTTGGTTTTTTATTATCTTTCGAATGGTCTAAATAAATTTTTGAAAAAACAAATTTTGGCTCAGCAATAAAAACTGAAATTTCAAAGATCTCTAAATTCCTTATTACCCATATAGCATTTAAAATGGTATTTGTAAAAGTTGTTTGTTTTTTTATTATCTCTCCAATGGCCTAAATAAATTTTTGAAAAACACAAATTTTGTTCTAGTAATAAAAGCTTAGCCCTAATTATAATTTTAAGAAAAGGTAATAATAATTATAATGCAACAAATTATGATTTAATATATTCTTTATGTCGAAATTTAAAATAATTAGATGTTAAAAATTTAGTAAAACCGCTAGCGCTTTGGCCTCCGCCTGAATTTATTGCTGGCTGGCTACTTGCTACCAAGACGCAGGTTTAAAGACTGCTGGCCTAACTTAATATTATTATATTTTGGCATTTTGTGAGGCCCCCTAAATATGAGGCCCTAGGCTAGCGCCTAGTGGTAAAACCGGACCTGGATGGATGGATGTTTATTGCTCAATCACGTCAGAACGGCTTATGGATCTGGATGAAATTTGGCACAAATATAGGTTATAGTCTAGAATAGCACATATGCTACTTTTTATCCCGGAAAATGTACGGTTCCCGTGGGATAGATTTGTTTTTCTTTTTCACAGAGCAAGGGATCAGCATGATTTTTTACATAATGGTAGTGAAACATGAAAATTTAAAATATAGCTCCTAAGATAAATAAATAATTACGTGTTTTAGGGTTTCTGGATTTTCACATTGTAAAGGGGGGACATAGAGGTTAAAAGTTTGTGCGGAATTATTGATTTTTTTAAAGAGGTAGAAACTTGAAAATTAGAATTGTATTAATAAATAGGTAAGTTTCAGGGTATTTCAAGGTTTTTGGATTTTTACATTTTAAGGAAGTATCGTAAAAATAAATGAAAATGAATAAAAATAAATAAAAATAAATAAAAATAAATAAAAATAAATAAAAATAAATAAAAATAAATAAAAATAAATAAAAATAAATAAAAATAAATAAAAATAAATAAAAATAAATAAAAATAAATAAAAATAAATAAAAATAAATAAAAATAAATAAAAATAAATAAAAATAAATAAAAATAAATAAAAATAAATAAAAATAAATAAAAATAAATAAAAATAAATAAAAATAAATAAAAATAAATAAAAATAAATAAAAATAAATAAAAATAAATAAAAATAAATAAAAATAAATAAAAATAAATAAAAATAAATAAAAATAAATAAAAATAAATAAAAATAAATAAAAATAAATAAAAATAAATGAAAATAAATAAAAATAAATAAAAATAAATAAAAATAAATAAAAATAAATAAAAATAAATAAAAATAAATAAAAATTAAAAAAAAATTCCAGTTATCGAAAAAATTTCTTTCGAGTAACTAACTGTTATTCACTTTTAATAATTGAGGTTTGAGAAATTGCAGCGAAGCGGGATCGGTTCAGCTAGTATTTAATAATGAGGATTAAAGGTACAGTTGTGAAACGAAATTGATGTTTAATTAGATTGAGTATTTAAAATAAAAAAAATAATATTTATTTAAAGATTATGATACAAGTTAAACAGTGATTTATATGGAACCGACTCCTGAGAAAGAGTTTAGTATCGTAGGTATACTTTTATTTGGATAATTAAAAGATAAATTGCCGGAGCTAAACATTTAATTAAATGAGGTATCAAATTGAGATGTTTCCTTAGTTTGCATAAGAAAATAAAGTAACATGGCGCTCAACAAAATAATTAGTTAAATATTATATAAACCTAATTTAAATTATAACTTAAAATATAAATATAAAAAACAATATAATATATCGTCGTTGCCGCAGTTTATGCACATTTTATCAAAATTTTCAGTAGCCATAAAAAAACGTAACAAGTTTGTTCTGGTGCCTTATACGTATACGTACAAAGGAGGTTTTATTTTTGATCTAAAATCACATTATTTTAAAAGAAAATTATATGGAAGGTTTGGCTAAACTGTAGAGAATCTAATTTTCTATGAAATGGCACAAAAAGCTGAAAATCTGACAAAATGACACATAAGAGGTTTCACCGCGGCAACGAATAATAAAATTGGCATTCATGTGTAAATCAGTTAATTATCTCAAACGAAACACTTTAAAAATAATAACTCAAAGATATTTACCTATACTTTATAAATCCTGCACAAATATTTACTTTAAAGGTGTTTCGGGACTTTTTTTGACCTCAGTTCTCACTCGAGTCTTCTTTTTTTTTGTCTAGTCTCTATTTAAATCCAAAATTTACGTGATAGTTGTACTTATTAGAATGCCAACGTTCTACCTTGAATTCTCTATTTAAATGTAAGCCATTGACTGGAGTAATAACCTGATTGTTTGTGTGTTTCCTTTTGAATTTTTAATTTAAAACATTAAAAATACTTTTCTAGAATTTTTGGTACATTCTTTATATTTTCAACTAATAATGCCAATTATTACATTGTTCCCCAGACAGAAAAAAAAATTGAACTACTTGTTCAATTCTGCTGTACTTGGTTGCTACTGGTAGGTCCATATTGACTTTTACTTTGAACCTTAGTCCGTTCCATATAAATTATCTCTGGTCCCTTGTTCCTGCATTTTAATCCATCTTTTTCATGCTGTGGATTTGGCTCTCATAGACTCAAAATGGACCCAACTTCATATCAAGCTCCCTGAGATCTTAGTGGTACTAGTTTGTCCCCTTTGATTTTGGATTTGGATGTAGTACTCTCCTTGTAGCCTGGATTCTGGAGTCCTGGAATTCGGCCCATTTTCTGCCATAGATCGTGGAATCATGGAACGCTGGATTGCCTAGGTACAATCCTGGATTTGGGTCACGATTTGGACTTCGTGATGGTCCTGGAATCGGTGCTGATTGTGACTCTGGCAAAGGTAGTACGATGTTGACCTCTTCTTCTTTTTCTTCTTATGCAGTGACAACGTCTATTGATTGCCCTATTACAAAATATTTACATCTCAGGTTTTTCAGCATAAAAAACAAATTTTTTATACAAATATCCTTAATTATCCAATTTAAAGTTGCGAAAACAAATAAGTATGTTTTTATTATATGATTTATTATTAATAAACTAGAAAAAATATTATTTTTAAATCTTCATCTCTCAATTATTGTTATTTACTATGAGTATTAAATTTCAAAACATTGTAACTAGAATATTTTTATAATTCTCTGAGACTTACAAATTTATGCAGTTCTTGTTTTATATTATCAAATTTCAAAATTATTGTGAAGTGATGCAGTTTGAACCCACTAAGATTTTATAAATTTGTACTTCTATCCATTTTTGTTTTCGAACTGAGTTAATAATGAAAGTTGGTATGTTTTATTACGGAAACAATACTATTATTTATTTCCTGGCCAGCAAAAGATATCTTTTGAAATAAAACACACTTTTGTTATAAGCACATAAGCATAGATTAAATTATTATCTACACCTAATAAAATCCAATTAAATAAACCTTTTAAAAATATGTCCTACGTGAATAATTTTATACTACTTATTCTGAAGTTTCCTATATTTTAATCTTTACTACTCCTAATCTAACTGGTAAATTTTAACTTTTAACCCTTAACTGACAGACTATGCCATATAAACAATTCTTTCTTATTGGTTATTGGGACCGCCCACAGGCAGGTCCTTACATCTAATCCTTTCCCTATTGGAACTCGACAGATTGGCGTCAGTTTTCTAAAAGCTGTGACAGAAATTAGTTCAAGCGTAGTCTCTCAGACGACGCCGGACCGTTGGTGCTACTTATTTGCCTGTTGCTGATTTAAAGAAATATGACCGGACTATCAAAACGGGTGCGTTGGGATGATCGCGATTATGAGGAAACGCTTCAAAAATGGCACGATGAGGACCGTGACAGTGGTAGTGACAGAGACAATGTGCTGGAGGATACTAATATTGAGTCTGAACAAGACACCGTTTCGGAATTGTCTGAATCAGACGAGCCAGTTGAAAGTGATGAACTTGAGTTAAGTCATAGTAAAAAAACTTATATTCATGGAAGAAATCGGTACAGATGGCGTACGTCAGAAGTTCGCCCTTCATCTAGAACCCGAAAACAACATTGTAATAAAAGTTCTCACTTTAGCAAAAGCGAAAATGCTCCGTTGTCCATTTGGGAAATGCTTTTAAGTGATCACATTTTGGAACATATTGAGCAGAATTCAAGTAAAAAATTACGTGCAATGGGTGAGAAGTATTCTGCTGAGTTGAAGGCATTTTTGGGACTTCTGGTATATTCGGCCATATTCAATTCTAGTCACGAAAACAGACCGTTTATTCGCAGCTGATGGAACTGGAAGATAAATATTTAGAGCAGTCATGAGCAAAAAGAGATTTGCTGTTCTTTTAGCTGCCATACGATTTGACAATCCTGAGGATAGAGAAGAGTGGAAGAAAGATGATCCAACTGCAGCTATTTCATTTATATTCAGTTGTTTCATAGATAACTGTCAAAGTATGTATGGACTTGGGCAGTCTGTTACAATAGACGAAATGCTTGTAAGTTTTCGAGAAAGATGTCGATTCAAAATTTATATGCCGAACACACCGGCTAAATACGGACTCAAAATACAGCGGAAAAGACTCAGATGGATTTGGCATCAGTGATGAACATAAAAAGCTTCTAAAACCTACTCAAGCGGTATTACGCTTAGCTGAACCGATTTTTGGTAGCAATCGCAATATTACATCTGACAATTGGTATTCTTCAATTCAATTGGTGAATATTTTACTAAAGAAGAATTTAACTTATGTGGGTACATTAAGAAAAAACAAAGCTGAAATACCCCAATCTTTTCTACCAAATAAGAAGAGACCTGAAGGGTCAACAATTTATGAATTTAGAGAAGAACATACGTTAATTTCTTATGTTGGAAAAGTCGGAAAGGCTACAGTACTTGTATCTTCCATGCATGACAGACGTTTTACTGATCCCTCTACCAGCAAGCCAGAAATAATTTCGTATTACAATGCCAATAATGGAGGAGTAGATTCTCTGGACGAGAAATGTTCAAGTCGACGAACTCGAAGATGGCCCTTAGCAATTTATTTCTGTGGCAAATTCATACATCCTACACCAGTGCTATAAAAACAATCCAGTAATCAAAGAAAAAAAATATTTTTGCAATGGACTTAGCTATGCAATTAGTGCAAGACCATATGAAAAGCAGATTGACAATTACGACAATTCCACTTGAATTACGTACTACCATTAGGAGGATACTTCGAGTTCCAGAAAAAGAAGAAGAGGATACCGAGAGAGAAGTTCTGACTAAAAAGCGCAGAATGACTAAATATCTGTGCCTGCGTTGCAAAAAGCCCGTTTGTATACAGTGTACAAAACCATTATTGCAATCCATAAAACGTAGATTGTTTCCTCGGTAAATGTAAAATTTGTCCTGGAACTGAAATTCTAAAAGAAATTTTAATGAAAAAGTTTGATGAATTTTGTATTGATAATGTTACATACAAGAAGTGGGTTTCTGTGGATCGCTGTAGCATGGAGACGATTATTACACCCACTGAAGATTTTCTTGAGGAATTTGTGCAAGATTTAGTTAAACTAAAAACACACTATGCAAAAACTAAAAGAAATTTAATTATGGGAGAAGCTCTTATAACTTGTGATTTTGACGAAAATTATTATTTTGTCTTACAGGATGAGGTCCAATCATACCACTGGACTACCAGTCAGGCAACACTTTATCCATTTGTAATATATTACAAACAAAAACGATGAAATGAAGCATTTACATTATGTTTACTTTTCAGATTGCTTAAACGAGTGGTTCTCAAACTTTTTTGGTGACGGAACCTTTTTGAAAAGTGAAATATTTGACGAAGCACTAAACACATTTCTAAAAAAAAGTCCTCCGAACAAAATCCTCTTGCCAGGTCCCTCCCGTCTCTTCGCGGAGCTCTCACAAAAAAATACTCAAAATCATATCATCCGTCCTCTGGCCTCTTTTCAAGCCAAGTCTCGTTGTAACGATAGTACTGCTTTTTTTGTTATGAATATTATTTTCTTCTTTTCTTCGCGGAGCCCCCACGAAGGCTTTGCGGAGCAGGCAGGGGCCCGCAGACCACACTTTGAGTAACGCTAGCTTAAACCATAACACAATAGCTTTTCATTTGTTTTAAAGGATTTAATACCTGAGCTTAAAAATAAAATCAAGAACATATAAAAATAAAAAAAAATTGCTAATCAGGAAGAATTTGAAGTAATGGTTGAATGGCACTTTTTTGCTACGTCCCACGGCAAGAGTGCTTATGACGGGCTCGGTGGAACAGTAAAACGGTTGGCTACCAGGGCTAGTTTGCAAAGACCTTATGAAGAACAAATCATGACTCCAGAGCAACTGTTTGAGTTTGCAAAAGAAAACATTCAGGGAATCATATTTAAGTTTATCACCCAAAAATCCATTCTGTCGTTCCAGTGTCAAAGTCAAAAATTGTCACAAAAGGTTTCTCATTGAACTCAGAATAACAAACATGAACTAATACAGTGTTCTTTCTGAAGTAACAAATTCAGAGCTTATGCATGTCCAATCTGGTTTTGTTACTGTTGAATACGACAAATTATGGTGGTTGGCATGTATTACTAGAAAAAATGAGGAAACTGATGAACTCTCAAAATCAGTTTTTTGCATCTAAAAGGGCCAACTAGTTCATTTTCATGTCTAAAGCTGATCTACTGATAATGAATCATATTATAAATAATCATCAATCATAGTCATCAGTCATAATCATCAATCATAATCATCAATCATAATCATCAATCATAATCATCAATCATAATCATCAATCAAAATCATCAATCATAATCATCAATCATAATCATCAATCATAATCATCAATCATAATCATCAATCATAATCATCAATCATAATCATCAATCATAATCATCAATCATAATCATCAATCATAATCATCAATCATAATCATCAATCATAATCATCAATCATAATCATCAATCATAATCATCAATCATAATCATCAATCATAATCATCAATCATAATCATCAATCATAATCATCAATCATAATCATCAATCATAATCATCAATCATAATCATCAATCATAATCATCAATCATAATCATCAATCATAATCATCAATCATAATCATCAATCATAATCATCAATCATAATCATCAATCATAATCATCAATCATAATCATCAATCATAATCATCAATCATAATCATCAATCATAATCATCAATCATAATCATCAATCATAATCATCAATCATAATCATCAATCATAATCATCAATCATAATCATCAATCATAATCATCAATCATAATCATCAATCATAATCATCAATCATAATCATCAATCATAATCATCAATCATAATCATCAATCATAATCATCAATCATAATCATCAATCATAATCATCAATCATAATCATCAATCATAATCATCAATCATAATCATCAATCATAATCATCAATCATAATCATCAATCATAATCATCAATCATCATCATCAATCATCAATCATCAATCATAATCATCAATCATAATCATCAATCATAATCATCAATCATAATCATCAATCATAATCATCAATCATAATCATCAATCATAATCATCAATCATAATCATCAATCATAATCATCAATCATAATCATCAATCATAATCATCAATCATAATCATCAATCATAATCATCAATCATAATCATCAATCATAATCATCAATCATAAACATCAATCATAAACATCAATCATAATCATCAATCATAATCATCAATCATAATCATCAATCATAATCATCAATCATAATCATCAATCATAATCATCAATCATAATCATCAATCATAATCATCAATCATAATCATCAATCATAATCATCAATCATAATCATCAATCATAATCATCAATCATAATCATAATCATCAATCATAATCATCAATCATAATCATCAATCATAATCATCAATCATAATCATCAATCATAATCATCAATCATAATCATCAATCATAATCATCAATCATAATCATCAATCATAATCATCAATCATAATCATCAATCATAATCATCAATCATAATCATCAATCATAATCATCAATCATAATCATCAATCATAATCATCAATCATAATCATCAATCATAATCATCAATCATAATCATCAATCATAATCATCAATCATAATCATCAATCATAATCATCAATCATCAATCATCAATCATCAATCATCAATCATAATCATCAATCATAACCATCAATCATAATCATCAATCATAACCATCAATCATAATCATCAGTCATAATCATCAATCATAATCATCAGTCATAATCATCAATCATAATCATCAATCATAATCATCAATCAAAATCATCATTCTCAATCATGAATCATAATCATCAGTTATAATTATCAATCATAATTATTAATCATCAATCATATATATGTCATAATCATGAATCATAAATATTAATTTTTCTTACAATATGTAAATCAATATTAAATCAGAATTTAAAACTATAACTAAAATTATGTTAAAAGAATTGTAATGTATCTATTAAATTCAAATAACCTATAATTGTCCCCAAACTTCTTATAACTAAAATTTAATTTAGTACTATCCCGTCAATTAAACAATTAAAATTATTTTGAAATAATTATAATTTACGTAATAAATTTTAAAAACCTAAAATATTTGCCAAAAACTTCTTACAATTAAAATCCAAAAACAATTATTTTAAAATAATTATTTATATATAATCCATTAAATTAAAATAACCTAAAGTAATTTCTGCATTTGTTTTTACAGAAAAAATATTCAATTTAAAAATCCCTAACTTCACTCAAACCCTTAGATTCCTAACTAATATAACAAAAAATATAAACTGTAATATCCACGCACTTAACAATGCTCTTTACACTTTGCAGTGTTGCCGCTAGTTGGAGTCAAAATAGTGAGTGAAATGAAAGGATAATATACATTATGTATATTATTTAGCGCCTCTATCGGTTATCTCACAAACTAAATTTTGTATATTTTCTTTCATATCTGGCACTAAATTGCGTCCATTTAATTCATTATAACTGCCATCTCGTATTGGTTAGCTTTAAATAAGAGTTAAATATAGAAACCCAACCACAAAACAAACTTATCTCTGTAAAATTGATTTTGTTCCGTGCTTATACAAGGCGGGAAAAGCCGATATTCGGACGTAAAATAGTCATGGAAGCAAAATGTAACGTACTGTGCATGTTATTGGACGCAAAATACTGCTAAGGATATATATTGTTGTGGTGTAATTTTGTCATGAGAAATTAACAAAGTATATTTTGCACATGAAATATATTGGAATTATGTAGAACACCCTATAGAGTAATTTCTTTTTGAAACGGGCTTTAAAAAATGGGAGATTGATTAAAAAAAAAAATGGTGGTTGTCAATTTTTGAATTTTAAAAAAAAAAATGTCAGTAATTTTAGAGGAGCAATAGTTTTCTAAATAGAAGAGATAATATTACTAGTATTATAAAAATAAATAAGCAAACTGTTAAGCTACTGTGTTAAAAGATTATAAGATCATAAAGATATATAAAAAGGAGAGTATATGCAAAAGGTGGTAGACGGATAAGACCGGGAGTCCAAGAAGGAAGATAAAACTGGAAAGTGGAGATACCCAGACCGGTATTTATGAACATTTTAATTTGTGCCATTAATGACTTTCAAAAAAAAAAAAAAAAAAGGAATAATAGATATTCAATCACAAGTTTTTTTTTTTTTTGTTGAAAGTTTGAACAGTTATATTTATAGTTATAGTTTAGTTGTTAATAATTTTACCATGTCAGACTAAATGTATAGTCTAGCCTAAGCAATCAAGTTTAGGATTTTGTAAACTTTTGTTTGACAACAGTTTTGACATTAGTAGGTGTAGTAGGGTAGCTTATAAGTTATTTTCTTCCAAGGTATTTAATATTTGTTCAATTTTCCTATGACGATTTGTTGAAAATTAAACTATAAGGTAATTTTTATAAGTTTGTTTATTTAAGCATTTTTTTGACACAATATTGCATAATTCCAAATAAATTCTATAAAAAATTAAAATAAAATTAAAATAAAATTAAAATAAAATTAAAATAAAATTAAAATAAAATTAAAATAAAATTAAAATAAAATTAAAATAAAATTAAAATAAAATTAAAATTAAAATAAAATTAAAATAAGATTAAAATAAAATTAAAATAAAATTAAAATAAAATTAAAATAAAATTAAAATAAAATTAAAATAAAATTAAAATAAAATTAAAATAAAATTAAAATAAAATTAAAATAAAATTAAAATAAAATTAAAATAAAATTAAAATAAAATTAAAATAAAATTAAAATAAAATTAAAATAAAATTAAAATAAAATTAAAATAAAATTAAAATAAAATTAAAATAAAATTAAAATAAAATTAAAATAAAATTAAAATAAAATTAAAATAAAATTAAAATAAAATTAAATTAAAATTAAAATAAAATTAAAATAAAATTAAAATAAAATTAAAATAAAATTAAAATAAAAATAAAAAAATAAAAATAAAAATAAAAATAAAAATAAAAATAAAATTAAAATAAAATTAAAATAAAATTAAAATAAAATTAAAATAAAATTAAAATAAAATTAAAATAAAATTAAAATAAAATTAAAATAAAATTAAAATAAAATTAAAATAAAATTAAAATAAAATTAAAATAAAATTAAAATAAAATTAAAATAAAATTAAAATAAAATTAAAATAAAATTAAAATACAATTAAAATACAATTAAAATAAAATTAAAATAAAATTAAAATAAAATTAGAAGTGCTTATTGAAACTACCCCTGGGAAAGAGAAACAAAGGCGTTCAACGGGCTATTGTAAAGGTTGTGTTTAGAACAAACATTACAAATGGCGCCCAACGTGGGGCAGTGAAGTGTAAAACGTGGGCAGTAAAGTGTAAAACGACACAAGTGACAAAGTGATAAAGTCATAATATAAAATAGTGTTGTGATAATATTAAAGTTAACTAAAACAAATATTATGGAAAATAACATGGTATTAAGAGGAGGAAAGAAGGTTGGGCAAGAAGAAGAAAAGGAAGATAACAATGATATAGGACAAGGAGATATATCTCAAATAGATAATCAGAACTTAAGAGGAAACATATTTGAAATGAACAATAATGACAGTGGAGAAGAAACGGAGGAAAAAGAACTAAGGGAAATAAGTACTGCAAAAGAAAAAGAGATTGTAAATACTGAAAATAAAATAGAAAAAGAGTGGATGAATGAAATGTTCATTAAGATGATGGAAAAAATGAATAAAATTGATGAAGACAGAAAACATGACACGAATAGAATGATAAATAAAATAGGGGAAAATAATAGAAGACTAGAAACTATGGAACAAAACATGATTAAAAGAATAGAAGAGAATAATGAGAAAATGGAAAATAAACTAGAAATGTTTCAGAAACGAATAGAAGAATCGAAGGAACAGATGGAAACTAGAATTCTAGAAACAAAGAAAGAAATTAGAGAAGAAATGGTTGGAAGAATGTGCGAGGTAGAAGAGTTTATGGACAAAAAAATTGAAAACATTAAAGAAGAAGTTAAAGAAATAAACATAAATAAAGAAGAAGTGATAGAGAAAATGAATACGTTTGAAAATAAGTGGATAAGTACTATAACTGGAGTTGACAATAGAATGGAACAAAATATAAAAGAAACAGAAATACAAATAAAAAGAATAGACAGAAATATAACAAGCAATAGTAGGAATATAGAATTAGTGGAAAACAGAATTAAAGAAGGAATACAAGTAAACGTAGATATCGCAGAGGAAGAAAATAAGAAAACGATCAAGGAACTTAAAGAAGAAATACAAGTTATGAAAGGTAAAATAAAACAACAAGGAAGAACAGGAATAGGGGAAAATGTAGAATATGTGGGAATTAGAGCTGTGTATGGTGGAATAAATCACAAGTTTGATGGAAACATAAGAAGATTGCATCCTAAAATATTTGTACGAATTTTAAAGAATAAAATAAGAGGAACAACAGACATAGAAGATATGAAAGAAATTATAAGAGACCATTTGGAGAATCACCCTCTAATGTGGTTTGCTGCCAGAGAAAAAGAAATAACAAACTTTAGTGATTTTGAAAATTTATTCACACAATACTTCTGGGGGGAAAATGTACAAGCTACAATTAGAGAAAATTTATATTTTGGGAAGTTTATAGAAAATAAAAATACCAGTATGAATAATTATGCAATTTATTTACATGCCATAACTCAATATCTCGAACCGCCAATACCTGAAGAGGAAATTGTTATGTTTATATCTAGACATTACAAGGCGGAAATAGCTGAAACAATAGCTTTACAAAATATTCATAAAGTAGATCAATTATGTAACTATCTACTAAGAGTAGAAAGAAACTTAAATAGATATGAAAAAAATAATAGTCAAAACAATGGAAGTAATTATTATAGCAATAATTCAAATATCAATTATAATTATAATAGAAGAAATTTTAACAATAATGATAATTACAATACTAAACAATACGTTAGTAACAATAGTAGAAATAACTTTAATAACTATAACAAAGATTATAATAATAATACAAACAATAACTATAATAGGAATAACAGCAGCTACAATCAAAGATACGCTAATAATTATGACTCAAACCGAAACAAACATAATGAAAATTATCAAACACAAAGAGGACATGAAAGAAGTCATTCAGAAGATAAATTAGTAAGAAGAAATGAAAACGATGGAACAAGGAGACTAAATTATCAAAGAATTGAGGAAAGAAGAACAAGAAGCAA
>OV651829.1:899151-909151 GCA_927349885.1 Psylliodes chrysocephalus | reverse complement strand
CCACTCCCACTCCACTCTCACTCCACTCTCACTCCACTCTCACTCCACTCTCACTCTACTCTCACTCCACTCTCACTCCACTCTCACTCTCTCACTTACACTCTCTATAACTTAGCTATCGTTTTAACTAGAAAGAATTGGTTTGCATCATTAAATTCCTCTTTAAATTCTCTACAAACTGGTTTTTTAAAAGTCACAGTTGAGTTGTTCTTAAGGCTAGAAAGTGGGATTTTCACTCTCACTCCACTCTCACTCTCTCACTTACACTCTCTATAACTTAGCTATCGTTTTAACTAGAAAGAAGTGGTTTGCATCGTTAAATTCCTCTTTAAATTCTCTACAAACTGGTTTTTTAAAAGTCACAGTTGAGTTGTTCTTAAGGCTAGAAAATGGGATTTTCACTCTCACTCTCTCACTTACACTCTCTATAACTTAGCTATCGTTTAAACTAGATAGAATTGGTTTGCATCATTAAATTCCTCTTTAAATTCTCTACAAACTGGTTTTTTAAAAGTCACAGTTGAGTTGTTCTTAAGGCTAGAAAATGGGGTATTCACTCTCACTCCACTCTCACTCTCTCACTTACACTCTCTATAACTTAGCTATCGTTTAATCTAGAAAGAAGTGGTTTGCATCAATAAATTCCTCTTTAAATTCTCTACAAACTGGTTTTTTAAAAGTCACAGTTGAGTTGTTCTTAAGGCTAGAAAATGGGATTTTCACTCTCACTCTCTCACTTACACTCTCTATAACTTAGCTATCGTTTAAACTAGAAAGAAGTGGTTTGCATCATTAAATTCCTTTTTAAATTCTCTACAAACTGGTTTTTTAAAAGTCACAGCTGAGTTGTTCATAAAGCTAGAAAATTGGATTTTCACTCTCACTCCACTCTCACTCTCTCACTTACACTCTCTATAACTTAGCTATCGTTTTAACTAGAAAGAAGTGGTTTGCATCATTAAATTCCTCTTTAAATTCTCTACAAACTGGTTTTTTAAAAGTCACAGTTGAGTTGTTCTTAAGGCTAGAAAATGGGATTTTCACTCCCACTCCACTCTCACTCCACTCTCACTCCACTCTCACTCCACTCTCACTCCACTCTCACTCCACTCTCACTCCACTCTCACTCCACTCTCACTCCACTCTCACTCCACTCTCACTCCACTCTCACTCCACTCTCACTCCACTCTCACTCCACTCTCACTCCACTCTCACTCCACTCTCACTCCACTCTCACTCCACTCTCACTCCACTCTCACTCCACTCTCACTCCACTCTCACTCCACTCTCACTCCACTCTCACTCCACTCTCACTCCACTCTCACTCCACTCTCACTCCACTCTCACTCTACTCTCACTCCACTCTCACTCCACTCTCACTCCTCTCACTCCACTCTCACTCCACTCTCACTCTCTCACTTACACTCTCTATAACTTAGCTATCGTTTTAACTAGAAAGAATTGGTTTGCATCATTAAATTCCTCTTTAAATTCTCTACAAACTGGTTTTTTAAAAGTCACAGTTGAGTTGTTCTTAAGGCTAGAAAATGGGGTTTTCACTCTCACTCCACTCTCACTCTCTCGCTTACACTCTCTATAACTTAGCTATCGTTTTAACTAGAAAGAATTGGTTTGCATCATTAAATTCCTTTTTAAATTCTCTACAAACTAGTTGTTCTTAAGGCTAGAAAGTGGGATTTTCACTCTCACTCCACTCTCACTCTCTCACTTACACTCTCTATAACTTAGCTATCGTTTTAACTAGAAAGAAGTGGTTTGCATCGTTAAATTCCTCTTTAAATTCTCTACAAACTGTTTTTTTAAAAGTCACAGTTGAGTTGTTCTTAAGGCTAGAAAATGGGATTTTCACTCTCACTCCACTCTCACTCTCTCACTTACACTCTCTATAACTTAGCTATCGTTTCAACTAAAAAAAAGTGGTTTGCATTATTAAATTCCTTTTTAAATTCTCTACAAACTGGTTTTTTAAAAGTCACAGTTGAGTTGTTCATAAGGCTAGAAAATTGGATTTTCACTTTCACTCCACTCTCACTCTCTCACTTACACTCTCTATAACTTAGCTATCGTTTTAACTAGAAAGAAGTGGTTTGCATCATTAAATTCCTCTTTAAATTCTCTACAAACTGGTTTTTTAAAAGTCACAGTTGAGTTGTTCTTAAGGCTAGAAAATGGGATTTTCACTCCCACTCCACTCTCACTCCACTGTCACTCCACTGTCACTCCACTCTCACTCCACTCTCACTCCACTCTCACTCCACTCTCACTCCACTCTCACTCCACTCTCACTCCACTCTCACTCCACTCTCACTCCACTCTCACTCCACTCTCACTCCACTCTCACTCCACTCTCACTCCACTCTCACTCCACTCTCACTCCACTCTCACTCCACTCTCACTCCACTCTCACTCCACTCTCACTCCACTCTCACTCCACTCTCACTCCACTCTCACTCCACTCTCACTCCACTCTCACTCCACTCTCACTCCACTCTCACTCCACTCTCACTCCACTCTCACTCCTCTCACTCCACTCTCACTCCACTCTCACTCCACTCTCACTCCACTCTCACTCCACTCTCACTCCACTCTCACTCCACTCTCACTCCACTCTCACTCCACTCTCACTCCACTCTCACTCCACTCTCACTCCACTCTCACTCCACTCTCACTCCACTCTCACTCCACTCTCACTCCACTCTCACTCCACTCTCACTCCACTCTCACTCCACTCTCACTCCACTCTCACTCCACTCTCACTCCACTCTCACTCCACTCTCACTCCACTCTCACTCCACTCTCACTCCACTCTCACTCCACTCTCACTCCACTCTCACTCCACTCTCACTCTACTCTCACTCCACTCTCACTCCACTCTCACTCTCTCACTTACACTCTCTATAACTTAGCTATCGTTTTAACTAGAAAGAATTGGTTTGCATCATTAAATTCCTCTTTAAATTCTCTACAAACTGGTTTTTTAAAAGTCACAGTTGAGTTGTTCTTAAGGCTAGAAAGTGGGATTTTCACTCTCACTCCACTCTCACTCTCTCACTTACACTCTCTATAACTTAGCTATCGTTTTAACTAGAAAGAAGTGGTTTGCATCGTTAAATTCCTCTTTAAATTCTCTACAAACTGGTTTTTTAAAAGTCACAGTTGAGTTGTTCTTAAGGCTAGAAAATGGGATTTTCACTCTCACTCTCTCACTTACACTCTCTATAACTTAGCTATCGTTTAAACTAGAAAGAAGTGGTTTGCATCATTAAATTCCTCTTTAAATTCTCTACAAACTGGTTTTTTAAAAGTCACAGTTGAGTTGTTCTTAAGGCTAGAAAATGGGGTATTCACTCTCACTCCACTCTCACTCTCTCACTTACACTCTCTATAACTTAGCTATCGTTTAAACTAGAAAGAAGTGGTTTGCATCATTAAATTCCTCTTTAAATTCTCTACAAACTGGTTTTTTAAAAGTCACAGTTGAGTTGTTCTTAAGGCTAGAAAATGGGATTTTCACTCTCACTCTCTCACTTACACTCTATAACTTAGCTATCGTTTAAACTAGAAAGAAGTGGTTTGCATCATTAAATTCCTTTTTAAATTCTCTACAAACTGGTTTTTTAAAAGTCACAGCTGAGTTGTTCATAAAGCTAGAAAATTGGATTTTCACTCTCACTCCACTCTCACTCTCTCACTTACACTCTCTATAACTTAGCTATCGTTTTAACTAGAAAGAAGTGGTTTGCATCATTAAATTCCTCTTTAAATTCTCTACAAACTGGTTTTTTAAAAGTCACAGTTGAGTTGTTCTTAAGGCTAGAAAATGGGGTTTTCACTCTCACTCCACTCTCACTCTCTCACTTACACTCTCTATAACTTAGCTATCGTTTTAACTAGAAAGAAGTGGTTTGCATCGTTAAATTCCTCTTTAAATTCTCTACAAACTGGTTTTTTAAAAGTCACAGTTGAGTTGTTCTTAAGGCTAGAAAATTGGATTTTCACTCTCACTCTCTCACTTACACTCTCTATAACTTAGCTATCGTTTAAACTAGAAAGAAGTGGTTTGCATCATTAAATTCCTCTTTAAATTCTCTACAAACTGGTTTTTTAAAAGTCACAGTTGAGTTGTTCTTAAGGCTAGAAAATGGGGTTTTCACTCTCACTCCACTCTCACTCTCTCACTTACACTCTCTATAACTTAGCTATCGTTTTAACTAGAAAGAAGTGGTTTGCATCGTTAAATTCCTCTTTAAATTCTCTACAAACTGGTTTTTTAAAAGTCACAGTTGAGTTGTTCTTAAGGCTAGAAAATGGGATTTTCACTCCCACTCCACTCTCACTCCACTCTCACTCCACTCTCACTCCACTCTCACTCCACTCTCACTCCACTCTCACTCCACTCTCACTCCACTCTCACTCCACTCTCACTCCACTCTCACTCCACTCTCACTCCACTCTCACTCCACTCTCACTCCACTCTCACTCCACTCTCACTCCACTCTCACTCTCACTCCACTCTCACTCCACTCTCACTCCACTCTCACTCCACTCTCACTCCACTCTCACTCCACTCTCACTCCACTCTCACTCCACTCTCACTCCACTCTCACTCCACTCTCACTCCACTCTCACTCCACTCTCACTCCACTCTCACTCCACTCTCACTCCACTCTCACTCCACTCTCACTCCACTTTCACTCCACTTTCACTCCACTCTCACTCCACTCTCACTCCACTCTCACTCCACTCTCACTCTACTCTCACTCCACTCTCACTCCACTCTCACTCCACTCTCACTCCACTCTCACTCCACTCTCACTCTCTCACTTACACTCTCTATAACTTAGCTACCGTTTTAACTAGAAAGAATTGGTTTGCATCATTAAATTCCTCTTTAAATTCTCTACAAACTGGTTTTTTAAAAGTCACAGTTGAGTTGTTCTTAAGGCTAGAAAATGGGGTTTTCACTCTCACTCCACTCTCACTCTCTCGCTTACACTCTCTATAACTTAGCTATCGTTTTAACTAGAAAGAATTGGTTTGCATCATTAAATTCCTTTTTAAATTCTCTACAAACTGGTTTTTTAAAAGTCACAGTTGAGTTGTTCTTAAGGCTAGAAAGTGGGATTTTCACTCTCACTCCACTCTCACTCTCTCACTTACACTCTCTATAACTTAGCTATCGTTTTAACTAGAAAGAAGTGGTTTGCATCGTTAAATTCCTCTTTAAATTCTCTACAAACTGTTTTTTTAAAAGTCACAGTTGAGTTGTTCTTAAGGCTAGAAAATGGGATTTTCACTCTCACTCCACTCTCACTCTCTCACTTACACTCTCTATAACTTAGCTATCGTTTCAACTAAAAAAAAGTGGTTTGCATTATTAAATTCCTTTTTAAATTCTCTACAAACTGGTTTTTTAAAAGTCACAGTTGAGTTGTTCATAAGGCTAGAAAATTGGATTTTCACTTTCACTCCACTCTCACTCTCTCACTTACACTCTCTATAACTTAGCTATCGTTTTAACTAGAAAGAAGTGGTTTGCATCATTAAATTCCTCTTTAAATTCTCTACAAACTGGTTTTTTAAAAGTCACAGTTGAGTTGTTCTTAAGGCTAGAAAATGGGATTTTCACTCCCACTCCACTCTCACTCCACTGTCACTCCACTGTCACTCCACTCTCACTCCACTCTCACTCCACTCTCACTCCACTCTCACTCCACTCTCACTCCACTCTCACTCCACTCTCACTCCACTCTCACTCCACTCTCACTCCACTCTCACTCCACTCTCACTCCACTCTCACTCCACTCTCACTCCACTCTCACTCCACTCTCACTCCACTCTCACTCCACTCTCACTCCACTCTCACTCCACTCTCACTCCACTCTCACTCCACTCTCACTCCACTCTCACTCCACTCTCACTCCACTCTCACTCCACTCTCACTCCACTCTCACTCCACTCTCACTCCACTCTCACTCCACTCTCACTCCACTCTCACTCCACTCTCACTCCACTCTCACTCCACTCTCACTCCACTCTCACTCCACTCTCACTCCTCTCACTCCACTCTCACTCCACTCTCACTCCACTCTCACTCCACTCTCACTCCACTCTCACTCCACTCTCACTCCACTCTCACTCCACTCTCACTCCACTCTCACTCCACTCTCACTCCACTCTCACTCCACTCTCACTCCACTCTCACTCCACTCTCACTCCACTCTCACTCCACTCTCACTCCACTCTCACTCCACTCTCACTCCACTCTCACTCCACTCTCACTCCACTCTCACTCCACTCTCACTCCACTCTCACTCCACTCTCACTCCACTCTCACTCCACTCTCACTCTACTCTCACTCCACTCTCACTCCACTCTCACTCTCTCACTTACACTCTCTATAACTTAGCTATCGTTTTAACTAGAAAGAATTGGTTTGCATCATTAAATTCCTCTTTAAATTCTCTACAAACTGGTTTTTTAAAAGTCACAGTTGAGTTGTTCTTAAGGCTAGAAAGTGGGATTTTCACTCTCACTCCACTCTCACTCTCTCACTTACACTCTCTATAACTTAGCTATCGTTTTAACTAGAAAGAAGTGGTTTGCATCGTTAAATTCCTCTTTAAATTCTCTACAAACTGGTTTTTTAAAAGTCACAGTTGAGTTGTTCTTAAGGCTAGAAAATGGGATTTTCACTCTCACTCTCTCACTTACACTCTCTATAACTTAGCTATCGTTTAAACTAGAAAGAAGTGGTTTGCATCATTAAATTCCTCTTTAAATTCTCTACAAACTGGTTTTTTAAAAGTCACAGTTGAGTTGTTCTTAAGGCTAGAAAATGGGGTATTCACTCTCACTCCACTCTCACTCTCTCACTTACACTCTCTATAACTTAGCTATCGTTTAAACTAGAAAGAAGTGGTTTGCATCATTAAATTCCTCTTTAAATTCTCTACAAACTGGTTTTTTAAAAGTCACAGTTGAGTTGTTCTTAAGGCTAGAAAATGGGATTTTCACTCTCACTCTCTCACTTACACTCTCTATAACTTAGCTATCGTTTAAACTAGAAAGAAGTGGTTTGCATCATTAAATTCCTTTTTAAATTCTCTACAAACTGGTTTTTTAAAAGTCACAGCTGAGTTGTTCATAAAGCTAGAAAATTGGATTTTCACTCTCACTCCACTCTCACTCTCTCACTTACACTCTCTATAACTTAGCTATCGTTTTAACTAGAAAGAAGTGGTTTGCATCATTAAATTCCTCTTTAAATTCTCTACAAACTGGTTTTTTAAAAGTCACAGTTGAGTTGTTCTTAAGGCTAGAAAATGGGGTTTTCACTCTCACTCCACTCTCACTCTCTCACTTACACTCTCTATAACTTAGCTATCGTTTTAACTAGAAAGAAGTGGTTTGCATCGTTAAATTCCTCTTTAAATTCTCTACAAACTGGTTTTTTAAAAGTCACAGTTAAGTTGTTCTTAAGGCTAGAAAATTGGATTTTCACTCTCACTCTCTCACTTACACTCTCTATAACTTAGCTATCGTTTAAACTAGAAAGAAGTGGTTTGCATCATTAAATTCCTCTTTAAATTCTCTACAAACTGGTTTTTTAAAAGTCACAGTTGAGTTGTTCTTAAGGCTAGAAAATGGGGTTTTCACTCTCACTCCACTCTCACTCTCTCACTTACACTCTCTATAACTTAGCTATCGTTTTAACTAGAAAGAAGTGGTTTGCATCGTTAAATTCCTCTTTAAATTCTCTACAAACTGGTTTTTTAAAAGTCACAGTTGAGTTGTTCTTAAGGCTAGAAAGTGGGATTTTCACTCTCACTCCACTCTCACTCTCTCACTTACACTCTCTATAACTTAGCTATCGTTTTAACTAGAAAGAAGCGGTTTGCATCGTTAAATTCCTCTTTAAATTCTCTACAAACTGGTTTTTTAAAAGTCACAGTTGAGTTGTTCTTAAGGCTAGAAAGTGGGATTTTCACTCTCACTCCACTCTCACTCTCTCACTTACACTCTCTATAACTTAGCTATCGTTTTAACTAGAAAGAAGCGGTTTGCATCGTTAAATTCCTCTTTAAATTCTCTACAAACTGGTTTTTTAAAAGTCACAGTTGAGTTGTTCTTAAGGCTAGAAAATGGGATTTTCACTCTCACTCCACTCTCACTCTCTCACTTACACTCTCTATAACTTAGCTATCGTTTCAACTAAAAAAAAGTGGTTTGCATTATTAAATTCCTTTTTAAATTCTCTACAAACTGGTTTTTTAAAAGTCACAGTTGAGTTGTTCATAAGGCTAGAAAATTGGATTTTCACTTTCACTCCACTCTCACTCTCTCACTTACACTCTCTATAACTTAGCTATCGTTTTAACTAGAAAGAAGTGGTTTGCATCATTAAATTCCTCTTTAAATTCTCTACAAACTGGTTTTTTAAAAGTCACAGTTGAGTTGTTCTTAAGGCTAGAAAATGGGATTTTCACTCCCACTCCACTCTCACTCCACTGTCACTCCACTGTCACTCCACTCTCACTCCACTCTCACTCCACTCTCACTCCACTCTCACTCCACTCTCACTCCACTCTCACTCCACTCTCACTCCACTCTCACTCCACTCTCACTCCACTCTCACTCCACTCTCACTCCACTCTCACTCCACTCTCACTCCACTCTCACTCCACTCTCACTCCACTCTCACTCCACTCTCACTCCACTCTCACTCCACTCTCACTCCACTCTCACTCCACTCTCACTCCACTCTCACTCCACTCTCACTCCACTCTCACTCCACTCTCACTCCACTTTCACTCCACTTTCACTCCAATCTCACTCCACTCTCACTCCACTCTCACTCCACTCTCACTCCACTCTCACTCCACTCTCACTTCACTCTCACTCCACTCTCACTCCACTCTCACTCCACTCACTCCACTCTCACTCCACTCTCACTCCACTCTCACTCCACTCTCACTCCACTCTCACTCCACTCTCACTCCACTCTCACTCCACTCTCACTCCACTCTCACTCCACTCTCACTCCACTCCCACTCCACTCTCACTCCACTCTCACTCCACTCTCACTCTACTCTCACTCCACTCTCACTCCACTCTCACTCCACTCTCACTCCACTCTCACTCCACTTTCACTCCACTCTCACTCCACTCTCACTCCACTCTCACTCCACTCTCACTCCACTCTCACTCCACTCTCACTCTACTCTCACTCCACTCTCACTCCACTCTCACTCCACTCTCACTCCACTCTCACTCCACTCTCACCCCACTCTTACTCTCTCACTTACACTCTCTATAACTTAGCTATCGTTTTAACTAGAAAGAAGTGGTTTGCATCATTAAATTCCTTTTTAAATTCTCTACAAACTGGTTTTTTAAAAGTCACAGTTGAGTTGTTCTTAAGGCTAGAAAATGGGATTTTCACTCCCACTCCACTCTCACTCCACTGTCACTCCACTGTCACTCCACTCTCACTCCACTCTCACTCCACTCTCACTCCACTCTCACTCCACTCTCACTCCACTCTCACTCCACTCTCACTCCACTCTCACTCCACTCTCACTCCACTCTCACTCCACTCTCACTCCACTCTCACTCCACTCTCACTCCACTCTCACTCCACTCTCACTCCACTCTCACTCCACTCTCACTCCACTCTCACTCCACTCTCACTCCACTCTCACTCCACTCTCACTCCACTCTCACTCCACTCTCACTCCACTCTCACTCCACTCTCACTCCACTCTCACTCCACTCTCACTCCACTCTCACTCCACTCTCACTCCACTTTCACTCCACTTTCACTCCAATCTCACTCCACTCTCACTCCACTCTCACTCCACTCTCACTCCACTCTCACTCCACTCTCACTTCACTCTCACTCCACTCTCACTCCACTCTCACTCCACTCACTCCACTCTCACTCCACTCTCACTCCACTCTCACTCCACTCTCACTC